>JACXGJ010003804.1:0-20233 GCA_016801105.1 Esox niger | reverse complement strand
CTTTCACATCGCCTTAGGCATTGCTGTTAATAATATTACAGTGTTCATGTTGTTACTAGTGGTATTCTATTCTCCATCATGTGATGGAGGTGAGTTAGCCCCCAAGGACCTAAGCCTAACACCCAGATATCGTATGGGCATTGTTTCACAAATGAATGGTTCAACTCTAGACGTGGCGTTTCTTGTCTGAAAAAAGACTCCTTCAGACCTTGGCTGGTAGGAATGGTAATGCAGCAGAGGTACAGAAACGTCAGACTCCCACCAGGGATAGTAGACCTCCATCTGTCCAGGGTAGAAGAACCCAACAGAGAAATTACAACAAAACAGGTAGCCTGCATTTAGCAGCTGGCCGATAAGCGAGGACACAGAGTGAAGGGTGAAAATGGACTCATTAATAACTTGTGTGTCGGGGCTGTTTTGGTCTCCCCCCTTTCGATTATCTTCCCCCGTCTCTGACTCTCTTGCTCTCTGTTTCTTGGTCCCTCTATCCCTTTCCTATCTCTTTTTTGTCGGTCTCCCTCTCTTTCTCTCTCTCTCTTCTCATCTCCCTTTCTCTCCCGCTTCTTCACTCCCACTCCTTCTCCTCACCTCCCTCTACTGCATTTTCCCCCACTCACCCTCCCTCACGCTCCCTTCTCTCTCCTCCTGCTCCTCTCTATCGCCTGTAGAAAATTATCAGTTCAGCGTGCCAGAGTCGCTGCCGGTGGCCACGGTGGTGGCCAAGATAAGGGCGTTGGACTCGGACGTTGGGCCCAATGCCGAGATGGAGTACCGGGTCGTGGACGGGGACGGTCTGGGGATGTTCCGAATCACCACTGACAGAGACACGCAGGAGGGCCTCATCACGCTGCAGAAGGTAAAACGCAGACCTGTCCCCCGCGTCACACTGTCCCGACGGTTCTCCGCGGAACCGCCCTGAGTCGTGTCCGCATGAGGACCCTGGACCCCGTATGAATGCATCTCCTCAAAGCCATTTGCACCTGCACCTGACGTGCGCGATTCACCTCGACGCTGTCGAGATTCAATGCCCCATCATATCTCATTACACACCGTAACCCTTCAGAATACCCATAGTGCACCAGGACGGGAGCTGGATGCTCTAGCTTTTAACGGCCGACCGATGTCAGGGTTGAACAGATGTCTGTCGGGCCACCGGGACCATGTCTTGGATACTGCTTTGCTGACCCAAGGCTGTGTACTAAGCAAACAACATACCAGGCTCATTCGTAATGCAACCCCATCAAAATGTGCAACACTGTCATTTTCCACCATTAATACGTTTGGATGAAGTAGTTCCTCCGTTTCTTTTCCTCAAAAGCAAGCAGGGAATTCTGGCAGATGAAAACCTGAAATGAGTGTGACATCTTGGCATCTTAGCATGACAGTCTCATTTTATTTGACTATCATACGTTATATTTTTGGCAAGCCCGATCAGCCTACTATTTACAATGCAGTTATGGGTATTCTCACACAGCCATGGTATGTAAGACGTTTTCTGGAATTTAAAAAACGTTGTTTCTAAAAGCCTGAGGCGTTTTTCACAGAATTTAATCATAAGGCTATTGACTCTTGACAAAATATAATTACCACTAAAAACCACTCAACTTTCAAATGGAGATGAATTTTCACTCTTTAACCCCCACATTTTAAATGATTTAAAGACAGTGAGTGTACATTCAATGCCATGCGTTTGATATCTTGAAAAGCAATCATTTCATAACTGCAACTGGTGGGATGAACGAGCGGCTGTGCGAGTGCTTATGGAGGCATTTTTAAAGTCTCGTGTCTTTGTTCGATGTCAGTGGTTTGCCTTGGCACTGTGCTGCAGTCTTAAGTCTATGTTCAGACAGGGCTTAGGGATTGGTGGGGACTTATTCTACTGTTTGAGACTACTGTACAAAGTTCTCCCAAGCACCTGATGATAGTTAAGGCTGAGAGTGCTGCCCTGTGCCTGTGTCTATTGTCAGGTAACTCTTTTGTATTTTTTCCCTTTTCTGTCCAAAATCTATCGTCTCTAGTCTGCCTGAAACAACCGAACTAGCAGATACTAACCCCTCATTCCGCCTCGTTCTAACCATCTCTGCCACTCTCCCCGTCCGATCGTAGGGCCTGGACTTTGAAACCAAATCGAGCTACACCCTGCGTGTCGAAGCGGCCAACAGGAACATTGACCTACGGTTCCTCTCCATGGGTCCGTTCAACGACACGGCGACCGTGCGCCTGAGCGTGGAGAACGTGGATGAGCCGCCGGTCTTCAGCTCACCGCTCACCAAGATGGTGATCTCCGAGGCGGCCAAGGTGGGCACCACCATCGGGATCGTCTCCGCTCACGATCCAGACTCCACCAACAGTCCAATCAGGTACGGTTGTGGTCAGGGTTCATCCGCACGCCTTTACAATCTCTGTCAGTGTTTACCATCTCTGTCAGTGTTTACAATCTTTGTCAGTGTTTACCATCTCTGTCAGTGTTTACAATCTCTGTCAGTGTTTACCATCTCTGTCAGTGTTTACCATCTCTGTCAGTGTTTACAATCTCTGTCAGTGTTTACCATCTCTGTCAGTGTTTACCATCTCTGTCAGTGTTTACCATCTCTGTCAGTGTTTACAATCTTTTTTGGAGGGGGGGGCATTTCTGCAACTTGTTTCCTGTTTGAAAGGTGGTTGGGTGGTATGATAAAAGCATAAATGTGATAATAGTTTTTAATTTGGCATGCATCAAGTAGCCTTATTGCTTTTAAGTGATGTCAAAAAATAGTAGGTCCTTTCAAGTATATTTTATGGACACTCCAAGCTTCTCATTAAAACAGCCCGAGTGAATGTACTCCGTGCATGCCTGATTAATGCCTTCTCAGTGCATTTCACACAGTGTCCACAGCAGGTGTTGCAACGGCAGACCCACTTGAATCTGGCCCTCCATAGCGAGCATGTCCAATACGCTCCTTTATCTGCCAATCTAACTCCAGGTACTCAATTGACCGAAACACCGACCTGGAGCGCTTCTTCAACATAGACGCTGCTTCTGGTGTCATCACGACCGCCAAGTCGCTCGACAGGGAAGTCAACGCTGTACATAACATCACCATCTTTGCCACGGAGAGCTGTAAGTCAACTGTTTTTACTCTGCTCTGACTTCCCGGTTGATGCAGCAGGTCCACATTTAGGACTTCGTTAGGATTGCCGGGATATCGCGAAAGCACCAGCTGCTCTTTCTAAGGTGCACGCAAAACATTACGCAATGCATAACAATTATATTCACCTTTGCCACAAAGACTGAAGAACCTGTATTTAAAATAAGAGCCCGACATAAGAAGAAAACAGATAGTAGAACTGTCCATGACATTCACGTCTGACATTTGACTCAAACTTAAAAAAAACAAAGCCGTCTATTTGCAAGTTACAACCGGGAGAGACCCCACTGCACTGCATTGGGCCTAGAAAAACATCTCCCCTGCCCTCCCTGAGCAGGCCTGTATATCCTAATGTCAAACACTCTGTAAACTAATAACAAAATGCATTTCACAAGATAGTGAATCGCACAATCTCTCATAGTAAAAAAATAACAACCTTGCAATCCATTGCTCTACTGTGACATTTAAGGGCTTGGTGCTCTTGGCAGTAGAGGTATTCATGAAATGAACAAGGTCCCCTTTAACCTTGACCTGAATGCTCTATGCAGTCTCTGATTGTATTGTGCTAGCCAGTGGGTCTGTTTGTGAAATAAACAGCGTCCTTTTGAACCTTGAACTTTGAACCTTATAGCGATGCTGATGTGTTTTCGAAATCTTTTGTGTAATTAACAGGGGTCCCTTTCTACTCCGAGGCTTTTTCATTTCAGGGTTCAGGGTTTCAGTTATTTCTTGGGGTTTAATCTCCATGATGTGCATATTGTCCAGCCATCTGCATGCAGACTGTGGAAGCACAGACATTGCTTAATGCTAGTGGCAAATTATTAGTATGTTTAGAATAAACAGGAGGTTGCCTCGTTGGCTCCCTGGTGGGATTTCACATCAGAGAAAATACCATTAGAGAATCCGCCTTTGTGCTGCGTTAGATAAATAGCATTCACTTCCTGTGGCAAAGAGTGTGGGGACAGTTTTTCCAATAATAGATTATAGTCAATAATATTAAAGGCTGCACTAGACAGGTCCCACTGTCTAGTGGGGCGGGGGGATTGATTTCTTTCAGCCAATCATCAATCATTTGAAGGAGTGCAGTACCTATTGAGTCCCGTCTCTGTGCAAATGTTGAAAATAGGTATGTACTTCAGTCTTTAATCGAAAAATAACCTTGTATCTGAGCAACCGACATGTTTCTCCCATCAGTTGGCCGAGAGGCGGCAGAAGGCCGATTGGTTGGCTCTTAGTGACAGTAAAGTTTGCATTTCTTCGGTGGCAGAATGACCTTTGCTTTCTTCCATGTTTTGGGGCAAAAGGCTTTCCTCTCAGCTCAGATTACAGAGGGGGCTGATTAAGGTATTAGCATCGTTTGCTACCGTGATTTTCCATCTCTGTTGTCAATACTACGTGGTTTGTCATTCTGGATGTACAACAAAACTTTCAGGTTTAATTCAATGGATTCACCAAATGTATTGTGTGAAACGTTTAGGAATTGCAACCATTTTCAAACACTGTCCCCCTATTGCATGGGCTGAAATGTAATTGGACCAAATAACACAATCATAAATAAAATGTCAATTATTTTATACTTTGTAAAGCATTTTTTGCAGGCAATGACTGCTTGAAGTCTGGAAAGCATGGACATCACCAAACGCTGTCTTTCCTCCTTAACAAATTATTCCAATTCTATGCCTTACAAATCTCCTGGGGTGCTTTCACAGTATGTTTTCCCTCATTGGACGGCGCTTCATCTGTAAAATGAAGTGGAATGAAGCTGAATTTGGCAGTATTAAAGCAGGCAATATATATCTATAAACTTCAGAATTAATCCGGCTGCTTCTGTCCTCTGTAACATTGTCAATAAACATTAGTGGCTCAGTGTCATTGGAAGCCTTGCATGCCCATGCCATCACACTGCCCCCACCGTGTTTTACAGATTTTACAGCATTCTTCATATTTTTTTCTTTCTGGTACAGCCTGATCTTAGTTTCATCTCTCCAAAGAATACTGTTCCAGAATAAGCTGTCATTTTTAGATGTTATTTTAAAAGTCGAATCTGGCCTTTATTGAGGCTTATGAATGGTTTGAACCTTGTGGTGAACCCTCTGGACCCTCAGTATTTGCTCTAGTGAAGTCTTCTCTTTACGGTAGACTTGGATAATGATGTGCCTACCTCCTGGAGAGTGTTCTTCACTTGGCTGGATGTTGTGAAGGGGTTTCTCTTTACCATGGAAAAGGTCCTACAATCATCCACCACGGTTTTCCCTAGACGTCCAGGCCTATTTGTGTTGCTGTGCTCACCAGTGCGTTCTTTTTTCTCAGAATGCACTGAACTGTTGATCTGGCCACTCCTAATGTTCCTGCTATCTATCTGATGGATTTTATTGTTGTTTGTGCAGCCTAAGGATGGCCTGTTTCACTTGCATTGAGATCTCCTTTGACCGCATGTTGTGGGTTCATAGCAACAGCTTCCAAATGTGAATGCCACACCTGGAATCAACTCCAGGACATTTACCTGCTTAATTGAGGAAGAAATAACGAAGTTATGGCCCACATCTGTCCATGAAACAGCTTTTGAGGCAATTGTCCAATTACTTTTGGTCCGTTGAAAAACAGGGGGCTACATATTAAAAGGCAGTGATTCCTAAACCCTTCCTCCAATTTGGATGTGAATACCCTCCAATTAATACTAAGAGACTGCACTTTACGCACCTATTCATTACTGTAACATGAATATATTTTGGTAAACAGCCAAAATTACTAATCTTGTGTCAGTGTCCAAACTGTATAGTTTCCTATTTGAAGAACTTCCAGACTGCATTTATTAAATCTTCAAGATTACATTTATTTTACTCTGTTTGTTGTCCTTGTAGTTGGATTATAATATTAGTTGTCTTAAACGTTTACTTATTGTATTATAATAGACATTTGTTAATAGTATTTTTTGTGTTTGGATTACATAATTTATTTACAAACTCTGCATTGAGGTGTCGGCAGTAAAATGAACTTGGCAAAGCAAATGTAACCAATGTTAAATATTTCACAGTGGAGGAGTTTTGAGATGGCCGAACGGTGGCTATGATACTTCAGATCCTACTGCTCACCTAGGACTTCTATAATGTAAATAACTGTGTTTTCTATTTAGCCGACTACTTTTGGCACAAAACAGTCCCCCGTGGTTTTGTAATCCCATCTTATCAGCGATATCGTTGACAGAAAAAGGTGAAATGTTTGTCTCGGTTTCAATGACCCAAATGTTCAGACTTCCCCTTCACTCGCCAGCCTGATAGGTCATTCAAGCGCGTGCCTCGTCGGGTTTAAGTTAATTACCGATTTGCCACTACCCCCTCAGCTTGTCGTTGTCATGGTAGCGTGTTGGCTTGGCAAGGCGGGGGATACCAGTGCAGCCTGGGTAATATCGGCTCGGTGAATGGACTCACGGGGAGCGACTGAAAGGGCTTGTGAGCAACCCGAACCCCGCTTGTCCGGCCACGTTGTGACCACTTCACAACAGAGTCGCCATTTATTGTCACAGCACTCGTTTTGAATGCACATGTACAGTATGACTGAAGACTATATTTCACACTTGACAAATCCCGAATTCTATTAAAATGTAGTAAATCCTGTATCACCAAAGATAAAGTCTTAAGCTGCCTATACTATTTCCCAATGAATATCATTACTGGATTGCTCAGTGGGATTTCGCAGAAGGCGTGGAAAGCAGAATGTGGAACGCCGGCAGATCCTTTGTCTCTCCGACTCCAGAGGAGAACATTAGCAGATGCTGCAGCAGAGGTCAAACGCTGTTGATCGCCTGCTCCAGAAGTCGTGGCGTTTGATCGAGCCTTGCCTTGATTCTACATGCTTGGGCCAAAGCTCCAAACGCGCACACACACACACACACACACACACACACACACGGAGAAACACACTCCCTTCTCTACCCACAGGCCCTCACTGTGCCGACTTTGTCCATGACCTTTGGTAGAAGATGTTCTCCAGTCAGTCCATCTGACTCCGTCAGACCTGCACTGTGGCCAGCCGCCATTGTGGGCGTTGCATTGCTCAATGTCGTTTTAGTTTCAACATATCATTATGTACTGTATCGCTTCTCCCTAGTATTAAACATACAAATTAATTACACAAAAATCGATGTCCTAAAATTGGTATCTTACTTTTAACATTTTACTAGCTACTTTAACTTTACTCCTTTGGGTGGTTTTACTTCCCACATATTTTAAGCAAGTTAATTAATGTATTGTAACATTGGTTGGATTATTTTGCGTTTGTCAGACAGCTGCCATCTTTCAGTCCTCATCAGTTTCGAATCTCGGTGGCACTTTCCCCACTCTGTGGAATTTACCATAACTGCTAATTTAAATTTAGCATTTAGCCTAATGCCCTGTATGCAAAGTGAATGGTTGACAATAACTATCATCACATGGCCATAAGCTTTACTGTTACCATATGTTCTATTCATCTGCACATTTCGACCACCGTTCCGCCATTAACAAAAGTCCCCAAAAAAGTCTAACAATTTCCAAGGAAACTATTTTTCCGTCAACATTAATAACATGTTATGGGTACCTGTTTCTATCACCCCTGTCATTACTTTTCTCACATAAAAACTGTGGATGGAAGAGTGGTTGATGTTTGCGGGTTTTGGTTCAATATCAAAGTAGCCTTTGGGGACAGTTCTTGGATGCCACTTCCTTCAAAGTGAACATATTATGGATGGAGGCATTAAATGTGTCTGGGCAGAGGAGATTGAGGTGTCATCTCCTATTTGTCTGGGTGGAAGACATGCTTTATCCCTGAAGAAACAACATATATGTTAGCCAGGCTTAACAGCTGGCAAAACTACATGAAGGTATTTATAAAAACAAGGGTCTGTTTGAACTATAAAGATTCAGTTCTGAACTAAAAACCAGGATCAGTGAAGAGTCTATTGAAATAGCTTCTTACTCATGAACATGGCTTAGTCTGTGGAACAACTAACCTTAATGTCAAATATAATGTGCTAGCTCTACTGGAACAATTGCAAGCCTATCGTGCTTCAGACTTGTTCCTTTTGACTTCAAAATATTAGAAGAAAATATATATTCTGTAGGTCAGAATATTGTATATTATTGCATGAAAAAAAATTATAGATTTGTTGTAATTGTTTGAAAATATGTTTTTTATATTTCTTCACTTTGTAATCACAGCTAGTGAATAACAGCCAATACAAAGCTAAAACCTTGACCATCTTGTCAGGAAGTGCTGGGTCTACAGATAGTGGCTGCAGGAATAAGCAACTATGTGAACTCTGAATGCTTTTAATGGATGTTTACAGTGCGAAGCACACAGAGATGGAAAAAGACAAACAATATTCCACAGATACCAAAACCATACAAAATTAGTTCAGAAAAAAACAGATTAAAATCTGATTCCGCTCTTTCGGCAGGATCCGGCTCAAATCAAGCACTGATGCTAGCTATCTAATCAGTTTGTGGGTCAGAGAATGACAGGTAAAGAGTAGTACACATTCAGATTGGGGCATTAAGCAAACATATAAAAAGTATATAATTGAATGTATTAAAATAATACATCTGTCAAAGTGACAGCAGGTCTTCCAAGCAAATCAAAAGCGAGTTATTCAGTCATATGATACGATTTTCAAACGAGTCTCAACAGACATAGCGATCACATAGAATTTTCATCCTTATGTGATACTTATTACACCTCTTGATTAAATTCAGTAAATCTGCAGATTTTACTGTGAATACCCTTTTACGGTAAAGAAAACGTAAGGGTGTATCATACTGTAACTTGGTCAAAAATTCTTTTTTAGTTTTTCAGTCTCTATTTAAAACACATTTTCCCAATCTGCGCTTGGTCTCATGCCTTTGAATAAAGGAGTGAGCTACATCTTAATGACAACATTTATATTTTTTCATTGTCAGCGTCGGTAGAGCGCAGACAAAATATATCCTTTTTATTTACTCAAGACAGCATCCCACTCTATACGAAGAGGTAGCACCATTTCAGAATCTGCTCTTTCCTGAGGCTGGCTGCTTTATTGAGAGGTGTGAGTGTGTGAGTGTGAGTGTGTGTGTGTGTGTGTGTGTGTGTGTGTGTGTGTGTGTGTGTGCGTGCGTGCGTGCGTGCGTGTGATTTACTGTAATTAAGTGCCCCCCCCCACCTCACCTCAGTAAATCAACAGCAGGTGTGCATGATTCACTGACAGATGCGCACAATCTATTTCCGAATCGCGCCGCAATCAGCATCTGTGGGGACATGCAGCTTAATGCTACAGTAGTGAAATAACCTCACTTTCTCATATATGGAAATATGTGTTTTGAGCTCATTTGCATGCGAGAGATAAATATTGGATGTAAGCAGTTGGATTTATGCTCCCAGGAACTGGTACTGTAATATTGGCTGGGTTCCAGATCGACTGCAAAGCAGTCAAGCTGCAAATTTTAATAACAGATTTGGGCATTAGCTTGCAATGTCATACTGTTGTTAAATGCAATGTAGGGATCCTGGAACGCAGCCAGTGTGTTATCCAATAGATCACACGCTGTACATGTCAACTAATTTACTACAGCATCCTGAATTACAATTGGTGGAATTAAGTTGGTTGAATTACTATTGGCTGAATTGAAGCAGAGCGTTACATCAGGGGCGTGCCTATTAGAGCGTGTTCACACCCCTGCGTAGTCAGACCAACAGTGCCCTTTTACCTTTCACTCAGTTTCATATCGTTTTCCTCTGGAACGCTGAGTGAGTTGTGAACACAGCAGAGCCTGACACTGCTACCACTGCACAAACTCTGTCCGCGATAAACAGTTCATTTATTATTAAGCAAGGGGGTCAGGAAGATTCTGTCGAATAAAGTCGAAGTATCAGTGAATTGCAATTTTTTAAAACTTACTTGACCAAACAGACGTTTCGCAGGGCTCTTAGGTTGTAGGTTGCGCCGAGGCCAATGTAATGTACGTAACATCCTGGCAATTTTGAGACCCCCCCAAAAAAACGAGGCATATACTATATGTTGTCCCTGTTCAAATGTGAGATGGTCCATACATATTCATGAGGCCAGCTCTGCACCTCACTCTCGCTTGACGTCAACACTCATCAAATATTGAAGTATGTATTTAAACAACAAGACACATCCACCCCAGTCCAATCGATTTTGTGGCTTTGGAATGTGTCTTTCTGTCAACGTAATCTAGAGTAATCCCTTTCTGGACTACAAGCCCCGTTGGATCGGTGGCGACATAAGGATGTTATCATCATTCCCGACATCTCGGACCATGTGCTAATTACAACAGCCATGCCTTAATTAGGCTGTACTGGCCGACTCTGTGCAGACAGGCAGACATTCGCTGTCTGAGGACAGATTTTGACACACAGAGTAAGCACGTTAATTTTTGAGTAGACTGAGAATAAGGCACATTTCCGGGGGATATCTCGCCTAGATTCTCCCCAGGCTGGCTCCACTGATGTAGGCCCGTTTCTTTAATCTGATGGGGAAACCTTTGATCTACCCCAGAGCTGCGGCCCAGATACATTTAAATAATTAATTTAGCTTAATTTTTTTAACATTTTTACATCCTCCTCATCGTGCAGCCAAAACATGCAGAACTCATCTGAGCAGATCCTTAGTGGGGAAGGGCAAGAGGGAGCGATAATTCGAATGGCTCCGTGTCATGTGTCTTAGTTTGGCGTTTGGTATTGCCAAGCAAAGGCATGCGCGTACACACACACACACACACACTGCCAGATGTTCTTTCTGGTTGAGCTGGTGCAATTTGCCCTCCCCAGGTGTTCAGTGTTTGCTGTTGGAATCGATGAATTGATCCCTAGGAAATGACAGGGGATTGATGTGGTCCAAAACAAACAGAGACCTCCCTGTTGCCTACACCTGTGACTCTGACCACGCGCAGCGAGGATCCAGCCTCGACCGCAGCGGTCACCGCGCCCGGATGTCGACCGCACACGACGTGTTACCACAGATCACCACCATCTGAGAAAACATGCTTACAATATTCACTAATTACCACCACATATGTTATCGTTATCGTGTGTGTGTGTGTATGTGTTCGTGTGTGCATGTCTACGGATCTCTGTAAGTATAAGGGCAGCTTTGATTAATATCCATTTCCATATACTACATACAGTCACCTCTTAGTTGATCATACCCCTGTACGTTTTTGCAGTTTTCTTAATAGGGAAAGTAATTGCCTCTTAACCCGTAGCTTGCCGACAGATCAGTTATACCGATGGTTGAGATACAATTAAAATTATTCATTCAAATTAGCTAGTGGATATATTTCCTGTGTGTCTAGTATGAAGGGAGTTTCTGCGTAAGTGAGCAGCTCAGTGAGTGCGAGGTGGAGTTACTGTACAGCCGAGAAATGTTTTATCACTCGCAGTTTGTGCAATTGCTAGCTTATCACAATGTCTGCAAGTCTATGGGTACAGACAGCATGCTTCCAAACTTCTAGAACCACTTTGTTCGCAAATGCTAAACACTTGTTAGCGTTGGCGAACGATGAGTTAGGCAAATGTATTAACTGAGAAACATTTGTCTGGGTAATCTACCATTTTCCCCTTTAAGTCAATCTCTAAAGACATGAATTGTACCAGTCTTTGAGAAACAAACACATTTGTGTTTAGGTGTATTGTATTCCTCAGCTCATTGACTCACTTATGGTTGACTGAAATGTCAAGAAATCTGCTGAAAACCAAGTGAAATGGATACACTTTCACCTACAATCAATGACTTAGGCAGTGTGACAAAATACTCAAAGATTACTTAAAATAGCTTTGAGATAAGCTTTGTCTAATTGACAGGCAAAAACATATCCCAGTCTAGATTTCTTAAATATTCTCTGGAAAAATCAATAATAATATCTGGCTGTTTATCACAGTTAGCTGGCTAACTCATTGATATAGCTTCATACACATTACCCTGTAATGTATTTCTGAGGAATGCTAGTAGCCCAAACATGAGTCATGGCACACAGTCGACTCAGTTAGCATTGACACCCTTCAGGATATTGAGCAAGCATGAATGCTGAAAATAAACTACACACTGATTCTTATTTTGGGCTTAAACGTAAGGGGGAGCAGAATACTTGCATTGTAATACAAACAATTCTCAAACACAAAAAAATGTGTGGAGTCTTTATGGTACTTAGTGGAGTTCATTATGCCATCAATCAAGAGCCCCTGGACCCCCAGTAGCAAAATAGCCCCAAAGCACCAACGATCCAGCACCATATTATCAATTGGACAACAGTATGTTACCCTCACTGTTACCCCTTTTCACTCCAAACCTGCCAATAGTGGGCCTGGCCAAACATATCAGTTTTTGTCTCATCTGCCTATAACAACACGATTCCAATTGTTGTTCCAAAGCCATTGGTGGGTTGGGCTCATTTTAGCAAACAATTCCATTGGTGTGTTGGGCTCATTTTAGCGAACCATTCCATTGGTGGGTTGGGCTCATTTTAGCAAACAATTCCATTGGTGGGTTGGGCTCATTTTAGCGAACCATTCCATTGGTGGGTTGGGCTCATTTTAGCAAACAATTCCATTGGTGGGTTGGGCTCATTTTAGCGAACAATTCCATTGGTGTGTTGGGCTCATTTTAGCGAACCATTCCATTGGTGGGTTGGGCTCATTTTTTAGAACCATTCCATTGGTGGGTTTGCCTCATTTTTGAGAACCATTCGAACCATTCCATTGGTGGGTTGTCCTCATTTTTGAGAACCATTCC
Organism: Esox niger; assembly: GCA_016801105.1. Classification (NCBI taxonomy): domain Eukaryota; kingdom Metazoa; phylum Chordata; class Actinopteri; order Esociformes; family Esocidae; genus Esox; species Esox niger. Next base: position 7,345 of record JACXGJ010003804.1, on the reverse strand, counting down.
ATTGGTGGGTTGGCCTCATTTTAATGAACCATTCCATTGGTGTGTTGGGCTCATTTTAGCGAACCATTCCATTGGTGGGTTGGCATCATTTTTGAGAACCATTCCAAAGGGCTTGTTGACATGGAGGTGGCGTCTAACATGTGATATTTTAGACTTGATAACTCCAGGATTCCATTAGGCCGTGCAGTTTGGAACTGTGATCCTTGGATTCTTGCCTCCTTCACCCTCTTCCTCACCATGTGTGGGGTCAATATGGACATATCCTCTTCTCAATATGGACATGTCCTCTTCTCAATATGGACATGTCCTCCTCTCAATATGGACATGTCCTCTTCTCAATATGGACATGTCCTCTTCTCAATATGGACATGTCCTCTTCTCAATATGGACAAGTCCTCTTCTTTATAAATTGTTTAGTGGTATTTTCAACTGTCCATGTGTTTTTTACAAACTTCCGTTGATCTGTGGAGGTCAACAGCCATCTGTTTCCATTCAGCTGATCTGTGGAGGTCAACAGCCACCTGTCTCCATTCAGCTAATCTGTGGAGGTCAACACCCACCTGTCTCCATTCAGCTGATCTGTGGAGGTCAACACCCACCTGTCTCCATTCAGCTGATCTGTGGAGGTCAACACCCACCTGTCTCCATTCAGCTGATCTTTGGAGGTCAACACCCACCTGTCTCCATTCAGCTGATCTGTGGAGGTCAACACCCACCTGTCTCCATTCAGCTGATCTTTGGAGATCAACACCCACCTGTCTCCATTCAGCTGATCTGTGGAGGTCAACAGCCATCTGCCTCCATTCAGCTGATCTGTGGAGGTCAACAGCCATCTGCCTCCATTCAGCTGATCTGTGGAGGTCAACAGCCATCTGCCTCCATTCAGCTGATCTGTGGATGTCAACATCTGTCTCAATTCAGCTGAAAAATCTTTGGTTTTTCTCATGGTGATGGATAACAAGTGGATTTTACATTGTGTGCTCTATCATATTTATACCCCAGGGAAACAGAAACCGGTGAACGGGATAATTGCAGTTCCTGGACACTGAGACCAACGAAAAAACATAGAATTTCATAACAGACACCACTTGGATTTAGTTTTAATATAATTTAGGGTGCCTATTTTTCTGATGTGTTTTGCTGAAAACATTTTAGTTCAAATGTACAGGGTTCCCCCTTATGTTTGAGCCCATAATATCAGTCATTGTTTTTGTTGCTATTTTTTTGCGTTCACGTTTGCTTAATGGTGCCAATACTTCTTGAGTTGATTGTAACCTCATCTTACAAATAACGTTTTTAGGACAGTCGTTCAAAAAAATATCCACTATTCTCATGCATCCGATTTTGAATATCTGTTGAGTAATATTTATGATTGTTTTGCCCTTCAGACAATTATCCCGAGGCAAACTTAGTTTACAGAGAAATCTTGACATGTCTTTTTTCTTTTAAAAGTTTAATTAAGATGAAGTTGCAGATGAATACAGGTTAAACATTGCAAAATTTGCTTCTTAAAATCGAACATGCTTCACGTATATGTAGGTTTGCTGAGTCACTGGTTTGTCGCTAAGCACCGACTCTTCGTGAGGACGTTTCCAGTCTTTCTACAGTGTTCTTTTTAAAGTATGTTTCCTGAAAGGAAAAGTAGACTGAACACCATAGGAATACTTACATTATCATGTTTTATTGTACAACGTGTGGCATAAATATTTTGCTTTCCTACAATATTTACTTTTCATGTTACCCACAAGCATTCAGAACCTGATTCATTGTGTTTATAAATGATTTATTAGTGGTGAGTTGAGGACTTTATATACATGTTTCATTTTTCTTAAAAGGACAATTCCCAGAAGTAATTGTATTGTACCATATTTGCCGGTTTCTATGATTTTATTGTGCTGATTTCTAACTGCCTGTTTTTCTCTTGTCCATTCCGACAGTGGACCCATTACAAGTTGGCAAGGGTGTGGTTCTAATCAAAGTAACGGACATCAACGACAACGCGCCGGTCTTCGCCATCGAGTACGAGACCTACCTTTGTGAGAGCGCCAGGCCAGGACAGGTATGTTCGCCGATCTCTGCACAGGCCGACAGGTTGCCGCGGCGACAAGCTTAAATCACTCATACTTTTCCACAGTATGGGGTGACAAATGGACAGTAAGTGACATCATGGCAGTTAAAACCACCCAGGAATTAGTGGGCCCCAACAGCACCGCATACTGCTGTAAGCGAGGTGTTCACGGCCCGGTTTTATCCGATGTTGCTAAGCAGGACGCGTGCGCACCACAACCACCTACCGGCCGGGCTGAGTCTGTACATTTAGCGCTGCACTCCACGGGTGTTCGCGAGCTTCGGCGCGTGGCGTGTCCCGCGTGTCTGCGTGTTTGACATTGCCCGCGGTGCGTATCTCCGGGTTTGTTTGACATTGTTCTGAGATGTGAGTGATATTCATATTAAGACGCTCCGCGTTTCTGCATCCCTGCATGTCCCTGAACAGCGGCAAGGGAGACCATATTTACATACCCCATTCCCGCTAATGTTTCGCATTACACCAATTGAACAAAAGTTAAAGGGTCTCTTTAAGCAGCCGTTGAATTACAATAGCATCACACCCCACTGCCTGCCATAATTACAATGGGAGATGATGGTCATATTAGATGAGGTGTCTGTCTTAAAGGGCCAGCGCGTTCAAAAACATGATTTCCTCGTTTTCACACTCTGACAGGCGAATCGTAATGGTTCTTTTTGTGTAAGGTCTGTATGAAGAATATGCCTGGAGTTTCTGCTTGTTCTGGTGGAATGGACATTTTGGCCTACCTTGTTATGTTACAAAGTTGATCTGACTCTGTGTTCATCCGGTCTCGTCTCAGCCAGTCAAGGGTGTGTAATCAAACACCCTCAAATGTGTTTCCTAATTCCCACATAGTCAGACGAAGCAAAAGATGCCTCAGCCAAATAAAGGATTGCAAATATGTGTTTATAAGTAATTTATTATATAGACACTGAATTATTAGGCAGCTATTATTAAAAGACATTAAAGACATTAGGCCTTTAAAGGCAACAATTATGTCCACTCAGATTAGCAAGGAGACATGGCCTGATGAATTTCAGTGTGCCTTGCTGACCTTTGACTTATGTAAGATTGTTGTTTTATGTAATGGCCGAATTCAAGGCCCTCATGCGTTTCCAATGAGGCGATTATGCACATGAAAGCGCTCTCCTCTCTTCTTCACGCCTCACTGCCAGTAGAGACACACAAGGCAAGGCCGAGGAGATCGTATCTCCTACACCAAGGGCATTAAGTTGATACCCCGCAAAGCCCGGAGCGAGACGATTTTAGGTTCCACCTGAAAATGAATGTCACCCAGCTGGTTTACCAGGTCAAAATCAAATCCTGATTTGAGGAGGAGAATAATAAATGGAGTGGAACAGGCTTCAAGGTCCAGAGCTGAGTTTGATTTACAATTACTGTGTAGTAAATATGTATGTTCTATTAGTAATTATGCAGACACACGTCCAGTGGTCACAAAGGTTATGCTTAATTGATCGAACATGACCCGCTGGCGATAAGAAGCAGAATATATAAATGTTTCTTCTTTGTTGTTCTTTTTTTGTCCCACGGTGAGTCACGAGGCGATTTACGCTGTGCTATGTGTTATGTACCACAAACCTCTGAAGTGCCTTTGCTATTATAAACTGATCACCAAGACAATTAGCGCAGATGATGGAAACGTAGACCATCTTAAGGACGAAAGCTTTCACTCAATTCATAAATTGTTGTATGTGTGTTGATCTGTGTAATGAATACAGCATTGCACATTATACAATAACTGCACTGTATACTGAATGAATTAAATTAGAAATTTAAGGGGGGTAACGTGAGTGAGCATTTAGAACTGTCAGTGTGTTTTATATGATTTAAAATATTTCAACAGCAGTTCCTTGTGAAAATCATCGTAATCCCCACGTTCAGCCACATAAACATTCATGAGGAGCTCCCGCTTCCAACGCGGAAATACTGAGCAATGCAGCGGAAAATATGCTAGCTTAGATATATGCACAAATTAGTTTCTACCAAATGAATGTTTCTTTCTGTCAAGTTGGGTAGGCCTAACGAGTTTAAAAACAAACTGGTGATTCTGATGAAGTCTCAAAAGACCAGTGTCATGATTTATGAGCAAAGAATATCCAAACAGTAGTTGATGCATATTGGATAAATTGCAAGTAAACATTTTGTTTTGCTCTGACAAACTGTTTAAAAACAGTTTACATAGGGGTAAACACTTCACTTTCTGTATTTGTCTTCTTTTTCGATATTTTTTCCCTTGTCATTTTAAAGGAGTGTTGTACTCTTTTCCTATTGAATCACTCTCTATTGATTAGCATAGCTGATTCACAATTATTCTGTACTGCTGTGGACGTACAAGCAAATTAGCAGTTAGTTGTAGTACACAAACCCTGACCGTCATGTTGAATGATACGAGTAAACCTTGATTTAGATCTGTGCCAATCTGATAGGACTGACCAGACACTGCTGATATCTGCATTCACACAAAGGCAACTCCAGGTTTGCCAAGCCCTACTTCTCATACAAGGCCAGTGTCATAAGAGTCTTAGAATTCACTGCCTACACCTGATTGTAATTGGAGAACAAGGCCAATCCTGTAAAAACAAGAAACCTGATTGCCTCCCTGATTGACTAAGCCACCTTGAAGCTGCCTCAAAGAGGGCTTAAATACAATTTATTTCCTCCATTAGAGGCTTAAATTCAGACTGCAGCAAGAGACAAGAGAGTAAGATGAAGGGAAGAGAGAGCGAGAGGATGGAGACTGAGTATGAGGAGGGAGGAGAGAAAGAGAGGGGAAGGAAGAAGACATGAGTAGAAAAAGAGCACTATACCCTGTGGAAACAGAATTGTTTGCAGTGGAGCAATTAGGCCCAGTTCCAGTACCCGGAGGCTCTCTGAATCATGTTTGTTGTTCTCATATTAGGGCAGCCTCGATCTCAGCATGAGCTGCCTCCGTCTCAACCACCGCCGAGACTGAGGCTGCCCTGATGTGGACACTGTATCCCCGGAGTGACGAGGTGCCGCTGGTTCACATCTCATCTTACCAACCGCTACATCTCCCCGAAACTCTTTGCATGAATCCCCGTGTGGGAGTAGCGCTGCGTGCTTTTTGGCCCGCTGAGCTCCCGTAGGCAGGATTTTTCAAAGGATGACTTTGATATTTTCCGGCCAAATTACTTTCCCTCATCTCATAATACGCACTGGGCTGAGGTGACTGGTTCTTTTCCAGGGGTTTGACAATTACTGTGTGTACTTTCTCCCTCTCTCTGCCTCTCTGCCTCTCTGCCTCTTGTCTGTGTCCAAGAGAGCACTGGAGCTACAGCAGCATTTCACCCTCGCATGAAAGAGTACCATTCATTACCACTGCCACCATGGATATCTCTTGAGACATACTACAGACACTGTATCATAATTTGACCATCCTGTCGTGGGAACAGCAGGACGTGCAAACTTGCAGTACATTCGTGGTTTGAAGCTATAGTTTCCAGTTTAAAATATCTTATAGGAACACTATTACTACTTATTTCATTTCCTGTTGCTGCGGGACATTTTTTCTGTAGAGACGGTGCGCCGACCCGTTCAGACAGCGGGAGTTCGTACACAAGTGAAAATCCAATCAAAACCCCCGAGGACGTCAGGATTGTTCAAGTGGTCACAATCAGAAACACAATAATTCATAAATCCAAATCTCTGACACCATTAGGCTTCTGAAGTGGTCACAATCAGAAACACAATAGTTTATAGATTTCTTTGAGGCATTGGTTCCGAGAGGTCTGGGTCTGATTGGGCGACCTTGTTTTGTAGCCCGGACGTTTGGCTGGGTTCTGATGAAGGGGTGTGTGGCGTCAACGGTGACCTGTGTTGTACGGTTTACAGGGCAGTGTTATAGCCAGGAGAGGTTACAGGAATCAAGCATACATTGTGGTTGTCATTGGTATTGCCAGGGAGCCCAGGTCAACACTTATATTTTATATAGACATTTTGTGATTATTGTGACCAAGAACAGCAGCAAATCTGCATACTTGTTTAATGCTCTTGAGTGCCTGGTTTTATTATGTACATACCCCAACTGTTAAGAGTTTTTCCTAATTAAACCCTTGGGATCATATACATGTGTGGAAATGTTTTTTGGTTCTACATTGCTATTTACTCTGATACCGAACCTGAGGGGAAGTGTTTTGCATGCGACACATCTCAATACCGTAGTCTACCAAGGCAAATATTACTGATCTATTTTTCTGTTATTAAAGAGACACAAACCTGTGGTCAAAGCATTAACCAAACGGTGGCTGGTTTCAATCTTCACACTGATGCATTGTTTTGCCCATGAGAGAGACAATCCAATATTATCCAAATTGCTGCTGTGATTTCCTTTTATAAGAACATTTTCTGAATAACTACACTGGAAATGTAATCCCCCAGAACACCTTGCTGTTTAGTTCACACTGTCCCTTAATTAAAAAAATACACCGGAAAGAACAAATGATTGAAATAGCAAAACAAAATTGCTGTGGCATTTCACAAAAGAACACTTACACTTCACCAAAGAGCACTGTACGTTTTTGTCACATTTCCTATGCCAACTGTTATGACTTAATTACCATTAAATATATTTATAGTTACCATGGTTATTTTTAAGAAAATGGTAGTGTGAGAGGAATTGTGATTTCAAAGTAAATCTGCAAAGGCACGTTTTCAATTACTGTCAACCTCTTTAAGGTGACAGCACCAAACTGACACAAAAAGCCATTTTTTTCTTTCACAATGGCAGATTTTCCCAGGGTCTCATTTCAGAGGTAGAAATTACCTTGAAGGTGGTATTCATTCAAAACTGTAATGCCTCTGCAATGTTCTATTATGGTTATATACAGTAAGACCAGTCTGGTAGTAGATGTAGGTTTTATACAGTAAGACCAGTCTGGTAGTAGATGTAGGTTTTTTACAGTAAGACCAGTCTGGTAATAGTTGTAGGTTTTATACAGTAAGATCAGTGTGGTAGTAGTTGTAGGTTTTATACTGTAAGACCAGTCTGGAAGTAGATGTAGGTTTTATACAGTAAGACCAGTCTGGTAGTAGTTGTAGGTTTTATACAGTAAGACCAGTCTGGTAGTAGTTGTAGGTTTTATACTGTAAGACCAGTCTGGTAGTAGTTGTAGGTTTTATACAGTAAGACCAGTCTGGTAGTAGTTGTAGGTTTTATACAGTAAGACCAGTCTGGTAGTAGTTGTAGGTTTTATACAGTAAGATCAGTCTGGTAGTAGTTGTAGGTTTTATACAGTA
>JACXGJ010003803.1:0-50540 GCA_016801105.1 Esox niger | reverse complement strand
AACTTGGGTAGCAACAATAAGACCCTACATTAGAGATTTGTCAGCAATAATAAGGTTTTCGTCTGCGTGAAAACTTTATGTTTTGGTAGCAACAGTAAGATATCAGATTTTCATATTTTGCCTTCAAAATAAAGGTCTAAGGTGTGTCCATAGTTTGTATTGTGTAGGCTACATTTTCAAAGTGAAAACTATGTGGGGGAATTTATAAATTAAACAAAATTACTATTTCAATGACACTTTACATTAGTTAAATAATATAAGGTGCAGCACACTGAGAGATGTTTAAAGCTAAAGTTATTGTAGAGAAAATTATCTAATTAAATAAATCCTATTTTAATATCATTGGTGTTAATTACACAGCAAGCATCAGGTTGCTTCCATCCTGAACATTTCTAAGTCGGCGTTTCATTAGAACAAGGTCAAACAAATGACATTGGGAACAACAAAGTGTCCTACAAAAGGAATGGCAAATAGCAGCTGGGGTGAAGTGCACAGCGAGGACGGTTCAAAACAGGCTTCTATGGGCAGGGCTGAAAGCATGAAAAGCTAGACTCATCAAGGAGAAGCAAAGAAGAGCCAGGCTGAAGTTTGCAAAAGACCATAAGGATTGGACCATAGAGGAATCTAGTAAGGTAATCTTCTCTGACAAGTCAAATCTTCATCTTTGCCAACACCTGGTCGTCTAAGGGTTAGATGGAGAACCTGGAGAGGCCTACAGTATCTCGCACCCACTGTGGAATTTGGTGGAGGATTTGCTCCTAAATGTTTTATACTAAATGACATTGAAAGATATCCCTATAAGGACATAAATATTTCAAGCATAAACATTTTATGTTGTTCAGAATGCTCTGCATATATTCATACTTCAGCACAAAACACCCACACAACTATGCCCAAGGGATTTATATACTTATTTTAGTTGAAAAATCATATTCATAAAATGTTGTGCATTTTGCATTCAGATTTTAAGTTCACAGCTATTTCACTAATGTTAGATCAACACCAACATTGTTAAATTTAACACTGGTCCAATGTGGATTGAAACGTTTCAGGCCTACATTAACTTTGCACTTAGTGTTCATTTTGTTATACATGTCCAGTCTTAGGGGTTTAACAACTCATCAAGCTTTTACAATACAATTAGTGTAAATAGATAACTTTAAAAAAATCCCAGATATCCTAGGAAAGGATTTATTGCTTTGTTTCTACTGATATAGGGAACATTACAATCGGGATTTCAGTAAAACCTGGGAAGTATTTCACGTTGACTACATCTCATAATAAACATTGTAATATTAATAGTAATAAGATGAATAAGAATTAGAATTAGTATATTATTCACATCATTCAACAGACGCTCTTGTCCAGAGTGATTTAGAGTAACTCCAACTTTTGCATATTATCTGATAGATATTATTAAATAAGTAATATGTATATGCCTCATTTTAACAAAGGTACAGGAAAAGTTTTATATACTAAGATGGAAGCTCAGCTCATCCACGAATAATGATAATCAGAACACTCACAGCGCATCAGCTATGAGGTGAAGGGGTCAATTGTGATGTATTCCAATAAAGGCTAAGCAATTAGGGTTTGCTAGCTATGATAAAAATAGGGCTAGGACACCAGTGTGGAAACCACTTCTCTTCTCGTAAGTTTAACATGCCATTTTAAAGACAACATCCTGTATAGTGAAAGCATGAAAAGTTTACCTAACTTGCCCTCCAATACCATTTCCAGCAGCATCTGTTCTTCATTTTTTAAATATTACCTTTTTGTGTTTTTGAGTCAACAAGCAAAACACAATTAAAATTAACATATATTAATACTGACCACTGGTCTGAAAACCTGCATTCTAAACTTGAATTAGTTTTCTTAAATGTGATGAATTACATTTCAGAACTTCTTTGCACAATTATACAATGTCTAGACCCCCCCAAACTCAACTACAGACTTCAAAGTCTGTTCCACTCTAATCAGGGACTTATTTAGACCTGGGACAGGTGCAGTCAGAAATAGCAGAACATATGTGTACAGTGTGTCACGACCACGCCTCCGCGATCTCGCGGAGGCAGGTCCTCACGATCCTAGCCACTCACACACCCGCTCAGCTTCCAATTACGCACCTTTTCCCAATCCACGATTACGCACCTGTCCCCAATCACCGCATTACCAACAGTATTTCCTCAGCCCTCTGTCATTCCTTCTCTGCCGGATCATGGTTGTCAGTCACATGCGCTTCACAGCAATCCTCGAGTCTTCCGTTCGTTTGAATTCCCCGTGTACCGACTCGTTGCCTGTCCCCGACTACTCTGCCTGCTCCTCGCCTGTACTTCTGCTGTCAGCCAGTGTCTCGACCTTCCGCCCGTCCCTGACTACTCTGCCCGTTTCTTACCTGTGCTTCTGCTGCCCGCCCATGCACCGACCTACCGCCTGTTCCCGACTACTCTGCCTGCCCCCTATCGGTGCCTCCGCCGCCTGCCTGGATCATCCTACCCTGCCTGATTCCGACCCCTCTGCCCTCCTCTCCACCTCTGCCTCGCCAATCCGCGTCTGGGTCCCCGCTCCCATCCCTGACACAGTGTATATAAAAAGTCTACACACCCCTCTTAAAATGAAACTTGTCAGTTTATTATTCCTCTGAGCAATTAAAGCTATTCCATGAGAGAAATTGCCAAGAAACAGAAGATCTTGTACAACGTTGTGTACTACTCCCTTCACAGAACAGTGCACCCTGGCTCTAACCAAAATAGAACAAGGAGTGGGAGTCCCCAGTGCACAACTGAGTAAGAGGACAAATATTAGAGTGTCTAGTTAGAGAAACAGATGCCTCATAGATCCCCAGCTGGCTACTTCATTAAAGAATTCCCGTAAAACACCAGTCTCAACGGCAACAGTGAAGAGGTGACTCTGGGAGGCTGGCCTTCTAGGCAGAGTTGCAAAGAAAAAGCCATATCTCCGACTAGCCAATAAAAATATTTTAAATAAAAGGTTAAGATGGAGAAGAGACCACAGACACTGGACAGATCAGTTCAGTGCCAGTGGAATGTCAATATATAATTTTTGGAGCCTGCCGCTACTTCCCAGACAATTCTGTTTCAGCCAATCGCCTATTGCAAGGCAAGCTGTCCTCCTTGACTTATTTTGTGAATGCACATTTTACCTGCATGATATATACCGATCAGGCATAACATTATGACATCCTGCCTAATATAGCCTAGGTCCCGATTTTGCCACCGAAATAAAAATGAAAATCCAAATGCCCCACCCCGGCCTGGGCCCGGGACAACGTTCAAGGTTGTCTTTACCTGTCGGCATTACTGGATTCTACATGAGATTTGACAAAGAAGTGTTCAAATATAGACAATTTCATTGTACCAGAAAGTTGCTAGAAAACATGACCAGTGGTCAGGATATCATGTTATAACTGGCATAGATAAAAAAATTTAATCAGACAACTTAATATAATCTCAGAATAGCTGTTTTGCTATGATTTCATGCATGTTTTTGCTGAAAACCAGTACAATTATGTTTGCAATTCACTATGATGACAATATATTTATGCTGCTTTCATTCACTTGCAGTCATAAAGAAAGCAAAAGTGGTCCTTTGTTAAATGGGAGTACAAAGAGTTATGGGATCTGAGAATACTCCTTGACAAATTCTAATGATCAGTGGCTGGTTTGAACTTAAATGATGGTCTTTAAAGCTGATAAAGCATTGAGGCAGTCCAGAAAGGCAGTAGTGGAGGAAGGGAGATTCAGTGGTACCAGCAGGGAGAAGCATCTGTTCAATATACAGGACCAGACTTTGTAATAGGACACCTTACCTGTATACTTAATAACCTATTGTATTGCGCCGACCTTGGTGGTGCTTTGGCAGCTGTTAGCAATGCTCATCGTCTCAAAACCTCCAAACATCAGTATTAGGCAGTTCAGTCAGCATACAAGACATTGAGCCCTTTCAGACCTCCATATCCAGTAACAACACAGTCCACATTTCAGAAAGCGAGACAGGCGGGAAAAAGCTTATATAGAAGCCTCGTTGTCCCGTATGGGCTATCGATGCATTATTCAAATTATTGCAAACTAGTATGCTAGCCAAGCTAAGCCGAAAATACACGTTCTGTTAGTTCAGCAATGGGTTGAAGACTACCTGATATTTGAGCCCAGTAACACTTAAGAAGTTATCCAATCTTGAAAAAGTTAATGCACCATCCACCTGGGTGATGCTTTGGCAGTTGTAAGCCGAATCCACACCAGGTATCAGTGGACAATTACTCTAAATTATATTTTGACTACTTCCAAACTTAATATTGTTCATGATAAATACTCAAATAAGTTAATATAGAGTTAAGAAATTAATTTATCTTTATAGAAAACCACTACATTTATGATGACCAGCATGACCATAGGGAATCAAAATGATTTCTAGGAACAGCTCACTTTTGAGCAGGAGTAGTATAACACTTTCCCAAAATGTTCGGGTGCTGTGCAAAATGTAAATAAAACAGAGTGCATTGATGTGCAAATCATTTAATCTCTATATTTAATTCAAAATAGTACAAAGACAACATAAAATGTTGAACCTGAAAAATATATGACCATTTAGAATTTCTTACCAGCAACATGTTCCAAAAAATGTGTGACATTGTCATGTTTATTACTGTGTTGCATCTCATCTATTAATAATTCTTAGTAAGCGTTTGGGACCTGAGGAGTCCAATTTCTGTAGTCTTGAAAGGGAAGTGTATAGGATTTCATATAGGATTTCAGCTGCTCAACTGTTTGGGGTCTCCTTTGTCGTATTTTTCATTTGATAATGCACCAAATGTTCTCAATGGGTGACAGGTTTGGACTGCAAATGATTTTGCTACGTAGCCAAGCTGTTGTAATATGTGCAGAATGTGGTTTGGCATCTTGATGAAATAAGCAAGGCCTTCCCTCAAAAATACATTTTCTGGATGGTAGAACTGTGTATGGGTTCAGCATTAATTGTGCCTTCACAGTGTGCAAGTCACCAATGCCATGTCCAATAATGCGGCCCCATACCATTACAGATGTTGGCTTTTGAGCTGTGCACTGATAAAGCCAGATGGCCCCTTTCCTTTTAATAGCAGAGGATGTGGTGGTTCCTAATTTTTTTTTTACATATTTTGATTTGTTAGACCACAGGACAGTTTTCCATTTTGCCTCAGTCCATCTTAAATTAGCTCTGCCCAGAAAACACAAGAGCGTTTCTGGATCTTGCTTATATCTGGTTTCTACTTTGCTTGGTAGAGGTTTATCTTACATTTGTGGATACAGCGAACCACTGTGTTCATAGACATTGGTTTTCAGAATCGTTCCTGTGCCCATGCACTGATTTCTAATCTCCGTTTTTTATGCAGTGCTGCCTCAGGGCCCGAAGATCTCGGCCATCCAATGTTTGTTTTCTAATATTGGATGGCCATCTATACTTCTGAAAGACTCATATTCTCTGGAATGCTCATTTTATACCGATTCATGTTACTGACCTGTTGTGAATTTACCGAATTTGTACTGAGATGTTCCACCATGTTCTTTTTTTGTATTACACAAAATCTCCAATCTATTGTAACCCCTGTACTAGGTTTTATGAAATAAATGTGTTGCTGGCATCAAATTCAACTTGGGCATATATTTTTTAACTAAAACATTTTCCACATTTGATATGATATATTTTCTATAGAATTTTGGGTTTAAATGATTTGCATGTCTTTGCATTCTGTTTTTATTTCCATTATACACAGAGTCCCAATGTTTTTGGAAACAGGGTTGTAATATCGTACCCTAAAAGCTCCAGATTCTGCTGCTTTTGCTTGATGATATCACCTACATGTTGTTCCACATCTAAACCAGTTTCTGATTAGAGGGAAACTATTGAAAATGCAATGAAACTGTCTTTTAGGTCCAGAGTTGAGTTTGGAGGCTTAAAGACAGCAGTGGGTATTCAAAACAGTGTAGTTCAACAGAACATTTTAAAGAGCAGTTTCACGGGAGGTCACAAGTAAATACATTATAGAAAAAATTCTGGTTTTAGGTAAACACAAAGAGCACATATTGGAGATGTAAGAATGATTTCAAAACAAAATGATGAAGCCTGTCAGCATTTATGATCCTTAAATAAAAAAATCTAATAAAAAGTAATGCACAACAAATTGAAGGACAAACAAGCAAAAGGGTGAAGTTGTGCACTCTAAATGGAAAATAATACCATTTGGGATGATGTCCTTATTACTTGTATCTTGCAACTTGAATGTTGCTGGCCATGTTCAGTTTATCATGCCAACCTCATTGAGCATCACAAAGACTTGTACAACACACACTACTGAGTCTTTATAAATGATCTTTTTCGATCAATAACATAGTTAATTAAACAGTGCAGTCATCTCAGCATATTCTTTCAAAAACTGTGAGATCATTTGTGGGAGCTCTGCACAAACACGTGCAAACACATGCGACTTGCAGACTATTATTTATACACATACAAACTTTGCACGCATACACACATTATTCACAGTCACTGTAGAGTATGCACGCCCACACAACACAAAACATATATTCTCACAAAAACACATGCAAAGAGAGAAACTAACTAGGACCATTTTTAAAAGTAGCAGAAGAGGAATCTGTAGCCAAAGGCAATTAATGGTAACATGAGGCCTGCAAATCCTCTGGGAACAAATGGAATGAGAGGTTTTTTTTTGCTTCAATGACGTGCAAAGATTTTGTTAGTCATAGTTGACAATTTGGAACATATTAACTATTGATGAACCCTTTACAGATCCGTCAGCAAAGCAATGCTTTGCTGGCCCAGGGAAGTTGATCTGACCTATTTCTAGTCTTAACAGCCATACAACACTATCATATCTCCCCTCCTGCAGCAAACCTCTCCCTCCCTTGTTGCCATGGATACACCCTCTGGTCTCTGGGAATGAGCAGTAAGAGATGAAGAGAGACAGAGAGAAAAAGCAGAGACAGAGCGAGAGAGTGAGTGAGAAAGAGGGAGGGAGTAAGGAAGGGAGAGACTGAACAGGGAGAGTGACAGAGGTAGAGAGACAAAAGAGTAGAACAACATAGAGAGATAAAATATATGGGCATAAAATATGGGCATGAAAACCTGCCTGTGTTTTCAATTTTGACAGCAAATCCCCAAAGAGCATTGTCAGTTTCATTAAACACTGTCAGAAGCATATATTTATCCGTCACACATGAAGAATGGATTGAAGCGAAATATGCCATGCCAGTTATTTTTAGATATGTTAAGATTCGCTGTATTTACTTCCAGAAAAATGGGGAAAGTAATTCAATGATTTAAACTCTGTTATGGTCCAATTGGTCTCTGAAGTCAGACAACAAATACAGATCACTCCTAGACACTGTTTAGTCAGTAGGAAAACAGTCTGAGATTTTAGAAACGTTTTAAATGAGGGCTCAATTGAGTAGATATCCAACCAAAAATCACTGATGATCACTGATTAGCCAACAAATACTTTTCAGTAATACATCACTCTCCATGCCTGGGCTTTGAACTCTGGTCCTTCTGACACTTTATTTTGGTCCTTCTAAGACAATATGACTAATTCATACCTTGGAATGAAATAACTAAAAGGTGAAAACGAAAACAATAGGACTAGTGAGCAATGTTATTTCTTATGGGGAAACAGAAAATGTACCTTCAATTTACATGTCGACTGATTTGTTACCAGCTAAATTGATATGTTTTATCAGATTAGACATGCTACGTTTTTAAGGAGTTCTACGTTCTATTGAAGCAGTTAATATACTGTATTCGCTTAGGACTGGTTCAGAGATACATCAGCTTTGATGCCAAAGGCTTAAATTTTAGATAAGGTTGTGAAGAGAGAGACAATTTTCAGTTAAACATTTATGCAGCCAGAATGGACAGTATATCTTCTGTGGATTATAAATAATTACACAATGATTTTGATTTCCTAATACTTCAGAGAAATAATAATAATAATTTAACCAGAGTTACAGATAATTTTTCTCCCTGTCTTTTTTCTTGTCTTTCTATCAGTTGAAAATGTGATATTTTCTGTTCTCTACATCTCTGCAGGCTTGAAAAAAGGAGGGACAGAGCAGATGACCATCATCGCAGTGGCTTCCTGAATATGCAAACCCTGTCTCGCACAACTGAGAAGAAGCAATGGAGGGAGGTGCCATGCACCCGATTGGACGGAAGACTAACACCTTCTCCTCCCTCTCTCCGCACACACTCCGTTCCCATCATCCCATCTCTGCAGGGAAATGAATGTGAGTGGGCTCGCATGGACAGGCGCAGCCGGCATGACTTGCAGGGAACTGAAAACCTTTTTCTAGCCGGGTCAGGCTTCTCTTCCATCTTAACCTCTGAGGCTGTACTAGAATCTGAGGCCAGACCCAGACACGTGTGTCCCCGCAGTGCTAAGACTGCTCTGGGATTGCAAACAAGCCACGTGCAACCAGGTACCTTTGAAACTCCGAAAGGGCCAGAGCGTACACTCCAACACTCTAGCCTTGTGGCCTCTGGGACGGCATCATCTGGATCCGGGTTTAGTAGCACGAACACTGTTATTGCTGTGACTGTGCTTAGGTCAGTGGGGGAAAGCATGCAGTATACACCCAGACTGCTCTACAGCTCTTCCGGAGGCATTGGTCCTCAGGCAGCAGGGCAAAGACAGACCCAGGAGCTCGGAAAACAACATGTCCCCCAAATTGAACAAGAGGCAACCTGTTTCCCTTCAGAAGTGAAGGGCAGAGGCGTTGGAATTACTTGTGCCAAAACCTCTAACAGCTGATTGGATTATTTCTCACTAACCTGCAAGGAAAGACTCTCTGACACGGGTTGGGGGTTTGACCACCTGCCTAACTTATTGGACCAATCCCATATGGCCTCTGGTTTCTGTAAATGAGCCACAGCATTCTGGACTAAAGAGAGGAATTTTTTGACACATTAAAGACACTGGATTATTAAGAAAACACACACACTGTCTATGTGAATAATGTGAAATAATGTAGACAGACATAAAGACTGGGGAGGGAGCTTGATTTAAAAGTGTATTAAAAAAGCTTGATTTAAACAAAGCTTCTACTTAGAAACCAAAATAGTGTGTCATCTCATTGTTGTTTCTCTATTGTAAAGAACTCAAATTATATATGTCATATATATGTCCTATAGACGTATATATATTTGACATGATGTGACAAAATAAAGACAAAGACTACCAAGGTAGTGTGGTTGATTGAATTACTTATATCCTCCCACTGCATCTTTGTTGTCTGTCTTTCGAATCACTGCATCTTTGTTGTCTGTCTTTCGATGGTACAGCAGAGTAAATTGTATTTGAAAATATATGTTTAACCTATTCGGAACTATGTCAACCGGTGTTAAAGGAGGATTCTAAATAAGCTGATATTCTTCCATCAAAATTAGAATCAAGTCACCCACAGTGCTGCCCAGACACCTAATGCCAGAGTTTTAGAGACATAACGTTGAGAAATTTCAGAATGTACAAAGCAAAAGATGAATTGTTAGTCTCTATTCATGTCTCCATGGCAACAGCAGCCCCATTGAGCATGACAACGATACTGTTCCTTCCCCAGTCAAAGTCCTCTATTAAATAAGAAGCATCATAAACATTTAATCATTTACTTGTTTATCTCTTTCCCAAAACAGCCATTTTAATTAAAGCACCATGTCTCATTATTTGGCATGAGCTATTTTCATAAACTCCAGCAAGGAAAGCAGAAAAGTTTTTAACTAGCCAATCTTCAGGTGAGAATGTTTCTCAGGGGGAATTCATCAGGGAAAAGAATAAAGCGGCAGCACCAGGGATGGTCTCTGGTCCTGTTCACAACAAAGACTAGCAACACAAAGGAAACAATTTGTATTTTCCTGCAAATTAGTACCACTCTTTTTGTAATCTAAAAATATTTGTTTTGATCATTTCTACAAACAGAAAATGTGCTAAATGTACAGGAAACTAATGACTGGTGGAAGGTTTGCATAGAATCTGCAGCCTACTTGTAGGCCTAGACCAAACAAGGCAAAAAGTTCCATTGATCAAAAACCAACACCTATCCTCTATGAACTTCATGACCACTTGTTTCTGGCAAAATGCCGAGGGTTTCAAGAAATGCATCACATCAAGATACACTCAAGACCTGAATGATGCAATTCACGGTGCACTTTGAACTAATAAAATAAGCATGTAATTGAAATGTACACATTTTATTGTTTATAGAGAAATAAACAAAAGCAACAATTTAACATTACATTTAGGTAGTATTTGTTTTTATATATGTCAAGTCATAAACAAAAGAACATGTCGTACAGTTTTCTGCAAAAAGCACACACATCCCCTGTAAGGTTATCAGATTCTTTTTACAGATTTGGACAGTACTATTTACCGTGGACAGATACGGAATCTTTCTTTAATTCACTGAAATAAATGTCAAATTATATTTTGTTTTGAACTTCTTATTCTTATCAGTTTAATTTACAAAATAAATTGTCTGGGCATTATCTGTACATCAGAAATGTTAATGTAAATTGATTCACAAAAAGCTACTTACATTTGTTTTGTCACTGATCACCTTGAGACACGTCACTCCTGTATGAGCTGGCTGGGTGGCTGTGTGTGTGTGTGTGTGTGTGTTGAACTGTCAGCTGGTTGGCTGGCAGCTACACTGTACATGTGCTGGTCATATAGTTTGAATATCATCAAAAAGTTGATTTATTTCAGTACTTCCTTTCAAAAAGTGAAACTTGCATAATGTATACAGTCATTCCACACCGACTGATATATTTCAAGTGTTCATTCCTTTTAATTTTGATGATTATAACTGACAACTAATGAAAATCCCCAAATCAATATCTCAGAAAATTTGAATATTATGAAAAGTTTCAATATTGAAGACACCTGGTGCCACTCTAATCAGCTAATTAACTCAAAACACCTGCAAAGGCCTTTAAATTGTCTCTCAGTCTAGTTCTGTAGGGTACACAACCATGGGGAAGACTGCTGACTTGACAGCTGTCCAAAAGACGAACATTGACACCTTGCACAAGGAGGGCAAGACACAAAAGGTCATGCTAAAGAGGCCGGCTGTTCACAGAGCTCTGTGTCCAAACACATTAATAGCGAGGCGAAGCGATATTAAAGATGTGGTAGAAAAAATTTACTAGCAATAGGGATAACCACACCATGGAGAGGATTGTGAAACAAAACCCATCCAAAAATGTGGGGGAGAGTGGACTGCAGCTGGAATCAGTGCTTCAAGAACCACCACGCACAGACGTATGCAAGACATGGGTTCAGCTGTCGCATTCCTTGTGTCAAGACACTCTTGAACAAGACACAGCGTCAGAAACGTCTCGCCTGGGCTAAAGACAAAAAAGGACTGGACTGCTGCTGAGGAGTCCAAAGTTATGTTCTCTGATGAAAGTAAATATTGGTCCCAGAGTCTGGAAGAAGAGAAGAGAGCACAGAATCCACGTTGCTTGAAGTCCAGTGTAAAGTTTCCACAGTCAGTGATGGTTTGGGGTGCCATGTCATCTGCTGGTGTAGGTCCACTGTGTTTTCTGAGGTCCAAGGACAACGCAGCTGTCTCCCAGGAAGTTTTTGAGCACTTCATGCTTCCTGCTGCTGACCAACTTTATGGAGATGCAGATTTCATTTTCCAACAGGACTTGGCACCTGCCCACAGTGCCAAAGCTACCAGTACCTGGTTTAAGGACCATGGTATCCCTGTTCTCAATTGGCCAGCAAACTTGCCTGACCTTAACCCTATAGAAAATCTATTGGGTATTGGGAAGAGGAAGATGCGATACGCCAGATCCAACAATGCAGAAGAGCTAAAGGCCACTATCAGAGCAACCCGGGCTCTCATAACACCTGAGCAGTGCCACAGACTGATCGTAATTCAGTAATTCAGGCAAAAGGGGCCCCAACTAAGTATTGAGTGCTGTACATGCTCATACTTTTCATGTTCATACTTTTCAGTTGGCCAACATTTCAAAAAGTATTTTTTTTGTATTGGTCTTAAGTAATATTCTAATTTACTGAGATAATTATTTTGGGGTTTTCATTAGTTGTCAGTTATAATCATCAATTAAAAGGAATGAACACTTGAAACTATTTGAATGGAATTACTGAAATAAATCAACTTTTTGATGATATTCTAATTATTTGACCAGCACCTAGTTGTGGTAACGATAAAGCCCGGGAGAGATTTGATAGAATAGTGGAATAATTGGAAATGTGGTAAATGTGCAGGATTTCTGTGTATGTATTTAATTATGATTAATTTAATGATTAGACATTTATCAGAGCAAAATGTACGATATGAAGTGAGCAGTGATGGACATCTATCTAGCAGGCTTTGTTGCAGTTCATGCATTCAAGCAACACTTAACTGTCATGGCTAGCAGCGCTTAACTGCCATGCTTGTGTTGCGCAGACTTGTTGGGGACTTAATGCCGATAAACTCCCATTATAAGCTGGCACATTTTTGTGGTGTATAAAGGTTATAAGCTTTGTTCCATAACCCACTGCCCTGTCAATAATTTTAATAGAACTCTTAGGGGTCAGGTCCTGGCTGGTGTGCCTCTAGGCATCACAATGTGCCTGGAGGCTACAGTCAGGGCCTGATTGCAGAGGTGCCTCTTGACATCACTATGTGTGCTACTGTTAAATTATCCTCAATCAGAGGCAGCTGCTCCCTATTGACTCTGATTGGGGATCCTATTTACGCTGCCCTGTTTGTTCTGATTGGGGATCCTATTTACGCTGTCCTGTTTGTCCTTCTACAATGTGCCTGTGTCCTTACTCCTCAGCCGTGACAAAACGACCAACTGCACCAGGATAGCACAGCAAGCCACGACAGAGGAGATCAGCCATGTGTTTGTAAAGCTTTTGAGTTTGGGTCTGGATCCCTGGCCAGGGAATCCAGAGCCCCAAAGCAGGCGGCAACACCTGTGGACACCACACAGGCTTTCCTGCCCAGAACACCCCAAATCGGGGGGGCTATGTGGGCCTTCGGGGGTATGGGACGTGGGGCTCCTGCTTCCTCACTTGTGAGGGGCTCTTAAAAGAGCCTTTTCACCCCTAGGAGCTGGAGTAGCCAGTTGTCAAAGGCGGAAAAATAGGTACTCCTGCCATCCCACTCGCTCAGGAGAGAGCATGTGCAGCCTTGGGAGGAGGAAGGAGAGCCTCTACCACTTTCCATGCTAGGGGACCGGGTGCCACCTACACAGTCACCACACACCAGGGCTCCTGCACCGGTCCCTAGCCCGGAGCTCCCTGTAACGTTTTCCATTTCCCTGTCTGGTTCCCCCAGTGACGGTCCCCACTCCAGAATCACAGTTCCAGTCCCCCGCTCCAGAACCCCAGTGCCAGTCCCCCACTCCAGAACTCCAGTGCTGGTCTCACGCTCCATAACCCAAGTGCCGGTCCCCGCTTCATAACCCCAGTGCCAGTCCCCCGCTCCAGAACCCCAGGGCAGGTCCCCCGCTCCAGAACCCCAGGGCAGGTCCCCCTGCCTTGAGCCTCCTTTGTAAAGGTGGGAGGATGTACATTCTCTTCCTCCGGAGCTGCTGATTGCAGCTTTAAGGTGTGATTTTGGACTTTAATAGACTACATAAACATTTGAATACAAACGGAAGATGTTTTTAGTATGAACTCAGATTTAATGAAGGTGATGAAGAGTGGTCTTACCAATTATAGTCACTTTGAATAAGATGATGCTTGTGACAGACACCGCAGGATTCACTTTGAGCTAAGGACAGACATTTTTTTAACACTCCCAAGAAACCCTTGGAATGGAAAATGAGATGTTTCCATCCCCTGAAAGGAGCTGGGAATATCGTTGGGGACTGCTCTATCCGTCCATTTCCATGAATCTTTAATGTGCCTCGTTAACGGTGGTTGACCCAACAGCCTTTTCAAAGACACGTTTATTGTTTGGCTTCATCTTTGCAGTTGAGCCGGCATGTGCGAGGAATATTGATTTGTCAAAAGCAAAGAATTCTACTCTAACAGTTAATATAGCTGATGCGTTTGAAGTGAGGCTTGTGAATAAAGCCAATGAGAAATCCTCAAATAACCCCCTACTCTGAATCAAAACTTATAAACATTATTGGTTTCATACACGGATGTGCATATGTTATACAAGGTCTAGAAAAAAAAATCCTAATTAGAAACTCCTTACAGTGCAGGAAAAGTTAATTTCTGATGCATTATTAAATTGTTATTGCCCAGACATGATTACATATGGAAAAATAAATTGTATCCAGATTGACTTACAATTAATCTATTAATATTAACACTATATAAGCCAACAACACTATCCAGTAGCAGTTTATTTAGTGAAGTAGCTAACAGCAAAATCATTGCTACAAAAATGTTGGGACGCAGTGTGAAAAGTGATTAAAACACAATGCAATGATGTGCAAATAATTTAAATTCCATATACAATAGACAATAGTACAAACACAACATATCAAATGTTGAAACTTAGACATTTTATTGTTTCTTGAAAAATGAAGTGGATATAAAAAGTCTACACACCCCTGTTAGAATGCCAGGTTTTTGTGATGTGAAAGAATGAGACAAAGATAAATTATGTCAGACCGTTTTTCACTTTTAATGAGACCTATAATGTGAACAATTTAATTGAAAATAAACTGAAATCTTCGGAGGGGTAAACATTTCAAATGAAAGCCTTACAATAACCTGGTTGGATAAGTGTGTGCACCCTCTTATAACTGGGTATGTGGCTGTGTTCAGAATTAACCAATCACATTCAAATTCATGTTAAATAGAACTCTGATAAATCACAAATAATGTTCAGCTGTTCTAGTAGGATTTTCCTAACATTTTATTAGTTGCATCTCAGGGCAAAACCCATGGTCTGCAACGAGCTTCCAAAGCATCAGAGGGATGTCATTGTTGAAAGAATTCAGTCAGGAGAAGGGCACAAAATAATTTCCAAAGCATTAGATATAACATGGAACACAGTGAAGGCAGTCATCATCAGGTGGAGTAAATATGGCACAACAGAGACATTACCTTGAACTGGATGTCCCACCAAAATTCATGAAAAGACAAAAAGTACTGGCTGTGTGCTATATGTGACAACAATCTCCCGTATTTATCAAATTAATGGGTTATTATGTAGGGTGGCAAGACGGAAGCTTTTTGTTACAAAGAAAAACATCCAGTCACCCAAAAGCATGTTGGAAATGTGTCATGGTCTGATGAAACCAAGGTTTAACTTTTCGGTCATAATTCCAAAAGGTGTGTTTGGTTCAAAAACAACACTCCACATCACCCAAAGAACACAATGCCCACAGTGAAGCATGGTGGTGGCAGCACCATGCTTTGGGGCTGTTTTTCTTTAGCTGGAACCTTAGTCAGGGGTGGAAGGAATAATGAAAATTTCCAAATACCAGTCAGTTTTGGCACAAAACCTCCAGGTGTCTGTTTGAAAGGTAAAGATAAAGTTCAACTTTCAGTACAACAATGACTCAAAGCACATATCCAAAACCACAAAAGCATGGCTTTCCCATAGGAGGATTAACGTTTTGGAATGGCCCAGTCAGAGCCCAGACCTGAATCTAATTGAACATCTGTGGGGTGATCTGAAGAGTCCAGTGCAAGGAGATGTCCTCGCAATCTGACCGATTTTTGTAAAGAATAGTCGGCAAATATTTCCACATCAAGATGTGCCATGCTAATAGACTCCTACCCAAAAAGGTACTTTAACAAAGTCCTAGTTTAAGGGTATGCAACCGGGTTATTGTAAGTTTTTAATTTTAAAATTTTCTCTATCAAAGATTTCAGTTTGTTTTTCAATTGCGTTGTTCACGTTATAGTTCACATAAAAGATGGAAAATGTTTTGACATGATTTATCTTTGTCGATTTTTTTTCACAAACCGCTGCCATTTTAACAGGGGTGTGTAGATTTTTTATCCACTGTATATGCACACTTGAATTAGATGCCAGCAACATTTGTCAGAAGTTAGGATGGGGAGGGGTTCACCAGTCTGAAAGACTGCACAGGCATACACTGCAACACTTTTATGTTTCTCAATGTAAAATTGCAAACAGTTTGGGGATCTCATCATCTACAATACATAATATCATGAAAAGATTCAGAGAATCCTGAATAATCTCTGTATGCAAGGGACAAGGCCAAAAAACAATATTGAATGGTCATGACTCTCACTGCATTAAAAACTGACATGATTCGGTCGTGGAATCCACTTCTATAAAACATTGCCTGTGAACACAGAATGTCGCTGCATCCACAAATGCAAGTTAAAACCCTACCATGCAAAAAAGAAGATAAGATCCAGAATCACTGCCATATTAAAATAAGATCCAGAACCACCATCGCCTTCTCTGGGCCCGAACCCATTGAAGATGGACTGAGGCGAAGTGGAAAACTGTCTTGTGGTCTGATGTGTTACATTACATTAGTGGGTTGATAAAAAAATCTTAATTGTGCAGCTTAAATACAAGGATCAAGAAAAGTTTTTGATTTCTGGTGTAACAGAAAATGGGTTTAGATGATATCAAGCAGAAAATGTGTCAAAATTAAATTCAAATACATAAATCTATAGAACACAACTATTTGCAATAAGATGAATGTACCAATTAAACTGGACTGGACATCTAAAGGGAGCTGCAGGAATGTTAGGAAGAGGAGCTAAGCACTACCTCTTGCATTGTACAATACCTCAAGTCTGAGATTTGTAGCAGGGTGGCAAAATGTCATTTGTCACAAAAAATGTATTGCTGTGTAAGCTGTGTGACCATGGAAGAATGTATCTGCATTCAAACAAAATATATATTTGGTGCAAAGCTAACACGGCTCATCAACAAAGTACACTACTGTTAAGCCTGCAGGTGGCGGCATCATATTATGAGGCTGCTTCTCTTCAGCTGGCACAGGGGCTCTGGTCAAGATACAAGGGACAATAAATCACTGCAAGTATGATTATTAGATTGATTATTTGGCACAAACACTAATCTGCCAAAAAGATTAACTATTTACATGTTAATTATCACAAGCACCAAAACAAATCAACCAAGGTATGGCATGCAAAAAGGGAGATCCATGTCCTGGAACAGCCCAGTCTGTCATGCATGTGTTTGGTTGTATTATTTTTCAGAGAAATTAAAAATTGTATTCACTGATGTATGGTGGTTACACCATACTAATAAAGGTGAATATGTGTCTGACAGTATGTGTCCTTATTTTAAACATTTAGAAAAGCTGCATTTCTGATAAGAGTGTATACACTTTTGATATCCACTGCATACATACTGCATTCCTGTCGGACTGGCCCCGTCTTCTGCTTCTGGAAGCTTCCATGCAACAGCAAGTCTTGCCCCAGCACTCACTCACTCGGGGCAGCCTCTCCAGGGAGCAAGAGAAAACTTTCAAGGGTGTAACACTGGAGACAGGCATCCGGGAGAAGCCGTCAGTATTGGTCTTCCATTCAAATTAATCACAAAAATGTAAAAAGGTTGAAAGACATAAAAGTGAAATAATCGTTTTTCTCCCAAATATCTGTGCTAAAATTATTGGCACCCTAGAAATTTTTGTGAGTAAAACCTAACTGAGGTATATTTCCATTCATTTTACGTTGTTCAGTTAACCTGAGTGCTGAAATTCCCATACTCATCCTTCATTATGGGAAAGAGCTGACAAGCTGCAGAAATCATCAAATGACTGTAAGAAAATAGTTCAACAGTTGATAACTGATTTTAAAGCAACCAGAGGGGTTAACAATCAGCCTGGAAGAGGACGTGTCTCCATATTGACCCCACACACATTGAGAAGAATGGTGAATGGCCAAAGTATGTCCAAGGATCACAGCTGGATAATTGCATACTTAGGTTGGGTCATGGGGTCAGAAAGTCTTTAAACTATGATCACGCACCACTTACATAACCACATGTTGTTTGGAAGGGTTGCCATAAAATGCCAGTGCATGAAGTTGAGGTCATTACAACATTACAAATCACAAGTTAAAAATGTAGCAGCAGACATTCCTTTCAAAAACAAAAGTAAGCTACCGGAGACATTTGGCCCTTTGGACAATGCAACATTGTTGCGCTTACTGTAAGAAACTATAATGGCAGCTTGAGACCCGAATGACAAACTATCAATTCCTCCCTTGTCTACTACGGCATACACTACGAAAAATAAGACCTATACCAACTCTATAGCTAGCTACCAGGAAAGTTAAGCTAATGTTAACAAAGCTAAATGCCTTTACACATCAGGAGCAAAACGAATAAATGAAACAAAGAAATTGTATCAATTGAATACATTTTAATTCCATTCTTGTCTATTTTACATTGTATATCAAAACTGGTTTTGCGGCACTTATTTTTTTCGCTTCTAGATTGAATTTTACAGCAAAACCTTTTGCTTGGCCAATTACGGTTGAAACTTGACCTACGTCAGACTGACTTAGTTAAGTTATATCCACAGCACCAAATTTGGCAGATCAACTAATATCTTGAGTTTCACAAGATCAAGTACTTTTTGACAAAGAGTACAAACAATACAATGGCAATGATTTTAAGGACAGAATTTGGAAGAGTATAGGCATAGAACTCTTGTGTGAAGATGGTGAGCTTGTGACTGGCAGCAGTATAGAGCTTACTTATTTAATTATTCCGTAGATCTTTTAGGTTGTTCATGGTCTTTACTTCTACATTAGCTAGCTAAATTAGACTTATGTAGAAGACTATCTTAAGTGTTTGTTCCAGAACTGGGGTGGGTTTACTATGATATATTGTTTATTCCTTAGTTGAAGAGGTGAAGAGATTGTGGAAAAATCTCTGTGTCACTTATGTGAGAAGGAAGAGAGAAGAGAAGGAGAATGTTAGGAGTGGTCAGGTTGGAAGAAAAAAAAAGAAGTGAAAGTATATGGGTGCCTTGTATTTCCTAGTGAAATCAATGTGCGTTATTAGTTATATTACACTCAACAATAAAAGTACTAGACCCAGTCGTGTTAACATAGACATAGGAATATTATCACATTTTAAACTGTCTCATCAGTAGTAATAAAAACTATTAATTGGATCCGCTTTTGAACAGGACCTTTAGTAATATAGATCAACAGTAGGAAGAGCCAGAGCAGGATGAACATTAGTGTGAGGCAGGGCCAGGTGACCAGTCAGGCCAAGGGACCGGTCAGGGAATGAGAGTGAGGGAGAGTGTGTGTCCACTGTTGTGACGAAGTCCACAGCCAAGCAAAAGAGGAAGAAAACACAGAGGGACCTGTTAGAGGCTTACCTGGAAAAGAGAGGCCAGAGAGCTTGAGAGAGCCAGGAATAACTGTCAGGATGACTTCAGCCTGATTCTTGTGAGCTTAGCCCCAAGTATTATAAGGCTGCCCCTAGAAAGGCAGTCTTAAGTAAAACTTACACTTGAGTTTCTTTATGAGGCAGAGTTTGGGGTGATGTATTCTCAGTAATTACACCAGTTTATAAGTGTTAATGCTATGTAACCACACCCATGATGATGAATCAGTCAAACTATTTAAGAATAACATTTTTGTTGTGCTATTGGGAAAATATATATCACATTTTAGAAAACAAACAATGCAAACTGACTTGCTGGTCACGTGTTTTAGTCAATCAGCATTATCATGTTAACAAATGTTTCTGCATTGGTGCCATCCTGTGGCCATTTTCTGTTGCTGCAGGTAGGCTGGCTTAGTTCAGTAACATAAGTGCAAGCTCATTAATTTCTCATTGGTTAAGCCAGACATCATAGGTAGTCTATATTTTTTTCTTCTGGTATTGAAGGGGAGACATCTCATCCGCAACTCCAAAAAGTATCATTTTCTATCGTATTTTCTTAAGTATCGTTTTTGTAAAGCCTTGGAGCTTTGATTTTCACAGTAACAATGGAAAGTGTGTAAAAGCTCAGAAAATCAAGTAAAGATGAGCCAACTCTACTTCTGCATCTGGTTCATGAATGAAACCTCTCTTGAGTTATTATTTATTTATTATCTCATTTGTATGTGCACAGAAGGACAGAACAGTGAAAAAGCAACATTATGGCGGGCAAAGCACAGCAGTTCAAACAAAAGAGGACAGCTATGCTTCATTGTTACTCCTCCTCCATCTGCACTGTCTCACCCTTCACTACAAATACAAGATTTGTATATGCACCGAAGGACAGACCAGTGAAAAAGCAACATTATGACAGGCAATGCACAGCAGTTCAAACAAAAGAGGAAAGTTATGCTTCATTGTTACTCCTCCTCCATCTGCACTGTCTCACACTTTACTACAAATACAAGATAGACAACTGTGCAGATGTAAAAGAACAACTGACAGTTAAATCAAAGGCCTTATCCAGTCGATCCGAAACCAGGTCAGTGTCATCTGTTTCATCTAAATGGTCAAATAAATCATCCGCAAGCATGGCCGCAGCTAAAGCCATTGCAAAGGCAGAAGCTGTAAGAGCATGTACCCTTTTCGTATAGAGAGAAGTTTAAGTTTTCTAGTCTGACAAATTAGAAGCCAAACTGCATTCGCTGCAACATAAGAGTGTGCAGCAGCCACAGTTGAAGCTGATATTTCAGAGTCAGCCAATGCAAAGTGAAGTTAAATCCTCTGCAAAAGCAACAAAGCTATTGATGTCAAAATTGTTCCACGGGAGTCCAATGAAAAACTGACAAACAATTACGTGCCTCTCCACTATACACTCAAGACAGCACTTCCTACCTAAAAAAAGTCATACACTTCAACTCACATACTGGACCATAACCCCCTAGTACAGCCCATCTTTGCTCGGATGAGCCAACCCACTCATGATGCCAATGGACTAGACTACATGCTGTAAATCCAATCTACATGCCTCTAATCTACATGCTGTAAGTCTGATTAGGGCACACAGTACACATTTCCCAGTTACTCATTACAGTCCTGCTACTCAGTTATCTATATTGTCTCCCTACAAGCCAGTTACTGAACAGACATAAATCAAGCCCATCTTCACCTTTATCCTCACAATACCGAAGCAACACACAATCCATACACAGCCAAACACACAGGTATGGGGGAAATTCCTAGATACCTGGCGCCTCGCAAGCTAGTGACATCTGGTCTCAATAAATTTGATGATCATCCAAAAAACTACTCGGCCTGGAAGGCCTCATTCAATGCTTGGACTGAACCTCACCCCCAAAGAGCTCGAACTTCTGACCAACTGGTTAGGCCCTAAGTCATCAAAACAAGTTAAGAGGACAAGAACTGTTTACATGGCCAACCCAACTGATGGGCTTAAAATGGCATGGTAAGAGTGCTACAGCTATCCCAAAACCATAGAGGAAGTTTTGATAGGTAAGATAGTTTCCCCAAAATTAGCAGAAAAATATGTTTTAAAACTAAGAGAACTTGGGGACCTGCTTAGAGAAATAGAGTCTGCAAAGCTAGGAGGCAACCTCCCTGAGCTCTCTTACCTAGATACAGCGAGAGACGTAACACCCATTGTTAACAAACTCCCGCACAACCTCCAGGAGAAATTTGATGTCTCAGGGCTCCCAGTACAAACTCCAGCACCAAGTCGCATTCCCACCGTTCACATTCCTTACCAACTTTGTTTGCCATGAAGCCCACACCCTTAATGACTCCAGCTTTATTTTGGACTCTTCCATAGCTACTCCTGTAAACCTAGAAAGCTCTGCCAGTAGTCCAAAAACTTAATTTCAACACAAATTAAGTCGCCCTTACACGCACTCCAAATGTGTAAGGGAAGTGTTAAGTCGGACTCCAAAAGACAATACCCCATTCACAAAGACCCATCCACCTGGGTGTTGTAGGGGCTTTGGGAGATTCTCTAAGCTCCTGATCTTGCTCTAAGATCTGTTTGACCCAGGTTCATCCTAAAGGGCAAACCGGACACAACAGTAAATGTATATGCAATATTCAACGACCAAAGCAATCAGTCCCTCGCTAGATCAGAATTCTTTGAGCTCTTAAAAACAGCACTCCCAGGTCCAGGCTGTTTTTGGCCAGATTTCAATACTTGCACATTTTAGGTCCTAGTATCATTTCTGTAACAGAAATCATCTATTATGATGCATTCTGGTGATCAGAACCCCTTTGGCTACAAAAACTCCCCACATAAAACAGCTTTTTGGGACACTATTTTGAAACCTCATCTCTTAGAATGTTATTACAATGCCAATTTTGAAGGCCTGATGTTGTGTCTGTGGTCTGACCGATTCATACCAGCGCTTGCCAGAGCCTTGAAATCCTTGGGGGTTTAAGTGTAACTACCTCTGGTTTGTGGAATTTCAGAGGTTTTTCTAAATCAGTTGAAGGAATCCAACACCATCATGATGACCCTGAACAAAATCTCCAACTCACTGCTGGGTGAGAACAAATACTGACAAGGCCTGGTAAACAAAGTTGTGACTTTCTGGTAGAACAGACCCAAAGTTAAAGAACATCTTTCTCCGATTTCTCAGTGCCTAAAATATCCAGAAAACCTTTCTCCTGAAACCCTTAAGGTTTCATTGATATAACTGTTGTATTGTTTTACTGATATATTGGGTAACTGCTTATGTTGTCACGGATGTGAGCTTGGATCCAAGCGCGGATAGGAAGGGCAAAGGGGGAGAAACAGGTAGGGTGATCGGAATCAGGCAGGGAATCGGAACTCAGATAGGCGGCAGAGGTACTACCGGTGGCTGGCAGAATAGTTGGAGGAAGGCAGTTGGTCGGTACACGGGTGGGCGGTAGAAGTACAGGCAGGGAGCAGGCAGAGTAGTCGGGGACGGGCAACGAGTCGGTACACGGTAAATCCAAACAATACGTAGACTCGAAGTTTGCTGAGAAGCGCATATGATTAACGACCATGATCCGGCAGGGAAGGGATGACAAGGATCTGTAGATATACTGCAGGTAATGAGGTGAGTGGGAACAGGTGCGTGATTATGTATGCTATTTGAGAGAGTTTACTGATATTTTATTTTGAGAAATGTAACAGAACCTATGACTATTGAAAGGAATAAATATTGAACGGAAAGGGAATGACGTCCAAAACTTTGGTTAATGCTGAACTTTTGAAAAGAATGGAAGAAATCTTGGATCATATGCATAACTGTGCTATGACTCAGTAATAGCGAGAGTTGATA
Source organism: Esox niger (assembly GCA_016801105.1). Classification (NCBI taxonomy): domain Eukaryota; kingdom Metazoa; phylum Chordata; class Actinopteri; order Esociformes; family Esocidae; genus Esox; species Esox niger. The sequence continues at coordinate 27,337 of JACXGJ010003803.1, read as the reverse complement.
TTGCACGGTGTAGAGGGGAGACAAGAAATATCATTACCCAAAGTTTAACATTTCTTCTATGAACCATAATTTATTTTGTTTGTATGCTTATATAATCGATATATATGTTTTAAAAATACCAAACCATATGTCTGCAAATGTAATTGATGTACTCAATGTTGTGAATTAGTATATAACCAAGAATGTTTATTTTAAACTCTCGATTGACCTCATGAATCTTGTGAAATAAGGATATGTATTGGAATTGTTTCATTTTTTATTTCTATAAGTGTCTGATAAATACTTTGTAATATTCTTAGTTATTGAAATCAGGAAGATGGAGCAGCTAACAAAAATATAGATTTTAAGCCTTCTCATCCGGGCTAGTTTAAAGGAAAGGCTAAACTTCAGAGAGCTGTTGCACACGAAACCAGAAGCAGTATAAGTGACGCAGAAGTAATTGATTGGCTGTCCGGCCAGGACACATACTCTCCAAAAGTCAGTGAGAAAAACCTTCCTGTGAAATAGGGTGTTTACACCCCACCAACTATCCCAGTTCCAGGCTGACTTGTTTGATAAGCAAGCTTGTGCTGATAAGAATGATGGAAATTGCTACGTGTCAATGGTAATAGACATTTTCTCAAAAGTAGCTTTTGTGAGTGTTAAAAAATAAGAGCAGGGCGGAAGTGATTAGGGCTTTTGCGTCTATTTTAACAAAGTGGGGTGCCCAAGAAAGCCCAAACGGACTCTGGAAAGGCCAATTCGAAGTCACATCTGAGAAAACATCTTTAAAAACCTTTATGGTTTGTTTCCCCTTCCTGAAAATAACCAATTGCTTTTAAATTCAAAACAGGTGTTTTAAATTCTGAATTGTTTACATCTCAAAGTTTTGCAGTGTTTTTGACAAAAAATATGAGCAAGTCTTGAGTGATTATTTACTGTGACAAAACTTGTCCTGCGTAGTCCCCTTGTTTATAAATTCAATGATTACGGATGTCAGTTTATGAATGGAACCTTATATGAATTAGAGCTCTAAAAGCTGAAGATAACTAAAGACAAAGTATTTCACATAGAGGATATTCTAAAACAAATTAAGAGTTTTTCGACAAAAACTCGACAAAAAAAGCCTCCTGTGGCTATCCAACTTAGCACAGGCTATTATAAAACTGAAAATCATTAAGACTAAAGCGCAGTAATGGTAGGAGGTCTGCAAAGCGAATACTGAAAAATATTTTCCAAAAACAGCTCTGTTTCATCAAAAGTCAGGGGAAGCATTAAAGCTTGAGTTGGAATTTTTTTTTGGAGACCGTGACCCAATTTTCTATAGACAGTGCAAGTATATTGAGATTTTGCCAATCTCAGCCCTGGCAGAGAACAGCCTCTATATATTTTTTCATCCCTGGTCACAGAGAACAGTATTTGGACTTGAATAACATCTTCTACATCTAATCCTCAAAGCAACCAAGAAAGATGGGAGCAATATTGCTGTGGGTGCCAAGGTAGCTCTCATTAATTATCCTTTAGCCACCATCTTCTCCCAAGTGGATGTGATATTAGGGGATTGGCTCATCAGCCAGATCAGCTCCACATACCGCTACAGAGCCATTTGACTGTTTACTAAATGACTCTGTAGATACACTGAATAAGCAATTTGCTGAGGGGTTGCTTCACAAAGATATCGGCAGTGCCATGGATTCCACTGACCCACAGCCATTCCACCAGGAGGAAATGTTGCACAAAATCGGGGTACTCTAGAAAGTTCCCAATATTTTGAACTTTTGGGCCCCATACATCATGACATTTTCTTTCAAGAGTGTTTACTCCTAAACGCTGTTGACTTCAGAGTCAAATTAACAAGAGTAAATTATGAAATTTTGCCTCGTGACTGAGTCTAAAACTGCTGAGTGCATCACTTTTGGTGAAAAAGTTTCTGCATCTCCGGCCGTTTGTTCATTTGACATTCCCAGGCCTTAATGAATAGAAATGCCCTGTATCCGCTTCAAAGAATAACGATGAAAACATTTAGCATCCCCAGAGGATCTAGAATTTGCAGTCAATACAATTAGATTTAGGGTGCAGTCCCCCAATACATTGTTATCGGATTGTTTCATTACGTGGCTAGCACCGGTTGTCCGGATAAAAAACGCAATGCAGAATATGGCCTTCTGTTAGGACGGATATCAAAATCCAGCTAAGGCCTTCCAACCAAATTTCAACAACGCATATGTGTTAGATTATTTTATGATCTATACTGGACTATAAGAAGACATTTAAAAGACATGGCCTTGCCTATCGTGAGAAAGGATTAGCCATCGGGATACACCCTGTAAGCTTTCAACCTAGCTCCAGATGAAGACACCACAGGAAGTCTTTAAGAAGTCTCCACTGGTAGCCTACGATTAGAAATGAGAGTAGTTTACAGGTCCTCTTCTCTAACAACTACGCTATTTAACAAGAGGGAGTCAGTCACTCAGTAAGTCAGTCACTCAATAAGAGACATTTGCTCTTCTTGGCCAGATCCGCTTACGCAGTCTGCCAAAAATCACAACTTTTTTAGATTTCTATGGTTCCCCCCCCTGGATTTTCACAATTTCCCAAATCTATAAAACAATTCTTAATGATTCGTGATCAGCACTTGAAATTACGTTTTTTGCACCTCACCAGCAACTCTGGCTAGTGGTTTTCCAGTTACTAGCCACTTAGCACTTTCACTAACAACCAATTTGATGTTGGGGAATTACCTTTTATTTGATCAAATTTGACTATGCTGTGCTACATATCTGGTTCACTGGTTCAGTCACTATCAGGCAAAGGTAGTACCCCACTCAACCGGACACCCCTCTGTGAAATACTTTATACACACTTGAAAACGACAACTATTATAGTGTTATATCTGCCCTGTTGTCCATGTCCGCGTGAGCAGCTAATGCACGCTACAATGTTCTCTATAATTAATAACCACCAAAATATGAAAGCAATATATTTATTCCTAACATATTCTACATGTTATTTAAAAAGAAATATGAAATCACCCATCAGCGTAATAATTTATCAATATTATTGTTGTTTATTTTTGTAATGCTATGTCCTTTGTTAATATAGACATGCATAAAAAACTAAACAGGGCTGTATTTATAACAACATTTTTATAATTGCTTTGAGTTAATCTCCCTTGATTTCCTTCAGCTGTTCTAGGCTCTGCTGTCACTGATCCAGCATCTTCACATTCATATATGGTTAGTAACTTACTTTTTTTTAAATCAAGATATCGCATTTATAGCCAAATGGTTTAGGTGATAGTACATACCCGAATCGGATGGTCTTTCACCTGTCATTTTGTTTGTCTCGCAATCTCTCTTTAAAAAATAAATCTGTAATTTTAGGCAACTAGAAGTCACATGAAAAGTAAAACAAAATGCTTGGGTTTGAAAGAAAACTAGCATCCACTTGTTTTTCCGACACTACTCATCTCTGCAATGTCTAGACCCGTGTGGTCCTGTATGCAAGGTTGCCAGATTTCGTTGACCGTAAATTGTATTCTGCTGCTGTCTCCAGGAAAAGAAATTGACTCGCCCAATTTGTAGGAAACACTCAATATGGGATGTTAATAATGTTAATGTGATAAAGGCTAATGTGAATGTTAATAATGGTAATGTGATAAAGGCTAATGTGATATGTTAATAATGTTAATGTGATATGTGAAGGTTGATGTAGAAATAGAGGAGGAAGTTGGAAGAAGAAAGGTGCCGAATATAAGTTAATCTGCAACAGGCTGGGGAGGGGGAGTCATGTACCACAAGCTCTGTAGTAACAGGAAAACACATGTTATTGGTTAGGAGGGCTGACCCGAGGACCACGCCTTATGAGCCGAGGCAAGACAAGTAGGAACTTGAGTAATCATGCCCTAGCGAGTAAGAAAGAATGAATAGGTAGGGGGTAGATTTGGGACGGGGCGGGAACTAAAAAGGCTATAAAAACCACACTGAGGGGAAGTATCTTTAGACTTGTTGGTAAGCTTGTCTCCAAATATATCTGAATATGGAATCAATAAAACTGGTTGGTTATTGATTATAATATTGTTCTCTTCCTTATTGACTTCTCCTCATCAACTTATTCGGGTGAAGCAGGTTGGCTTCAACAGGGAAAAGATTCTTCCTACTGTTATTTTTCCTGCAGTGTTTCACTAGTATTGTATATGTAAGTGCAAACTCATGTTTTACCATGCTAACACACAGAGGCTGTGCAAGATTTCGGGAAGGCTGTTGCCTTTGAGCTTCGAATGTAGGAAAAACCCTGTGTATAGACATATAGAATGACAACCCGCCAAAGTGGCTAGTAAGTGTAACTGCATTACACGGCACAGCCAAATTCAACCCGTATTTGGTGGGTGGGCGGGTGCAAATCTCAAGCCCTGGTCGTGATATATCATAGCAATAAGCAAGTACAGGATGAATTTTGGCATCACTGAAAGCCAGGGGGCTTTCCAATTAAGATGTTATCTCTAAATACAGTGATGGTTTAAGAAGTAATGATGTCGTAGTAGATTGTTTTGAAAATATCATAAGTGTATGAATGTATGCCCTTTAAAACCTTATACCCAATGAGCATGTTCAAGACAAATGTTAAAAGATTGCCACAAATGCATTTTTTTTATTGAAATAAAATATAATTACATTACAATTGAGTGTACATTTATTCTGATATTTATAAAAAATGTAGCCAATCTTCTGTATTGCCCAGTTCAAATGAGTGTTGGCCAAAACTTAGCCAAGTGTATCTTTTGGGAGGAGCCGGCTGATTTGATTTAAAATGTACCTGCTGGTGCACCGGATAACTAGGCATTCCAGACAACAGTACATTAAGGGCTGCTATGGCTTCACGAAAAGGAAGACAACCCTCAGGTCTCCTGTGCTCTGCAATTCATGGCAGCAATGTTATTTTTCTAAAAAACTGTTTTTCTTTTACTATTAAACAAATATTGGTATTATTTCTTCTAAAAAACTGCTCTCCTGAACAGTAGTGATATGCGACATTCAGGAATTCTGTAACATATGCTTGTTCAGATTATTAAAACGCTTTATACTGAGATGGTCTTGGTTATTAAAGTCTACACCCATCAACTCCATTCTTGATCGCTTTGTGCATCAATCGCTGCAGCTAAATAGAATTTGCTTAGATACATGTAAACACAACAACTGAAATCATCCATAATTAGACATTACTCTTTTTGTTTTCGTCACACCCAGACTTTACTGCGATGCATGCAGCTTCTGCATTAAACTTATTCATGTATTCAGCCCTATTCTCGTTCAGTCTCTGTGTGATGTTCAGATCTGACTTGAGTTTCTGCAGAAAGTTCTCAGCTGCGACGTGAACGTTGGTCAACTGTGCTTGAAAACCAAATGCATTCAAAGCCTTCACCAGCACATGTTTCAGTCACAGTGTTAAAACTGTCTCCACAATGTCATCATAATGGGTCTCCAAAAAATTATCAGGCGGATCTAGACGTAAATTTTTTCTCTGGCGTAGGTGGTCTATTACACATCTGATGCATGGTTTGTGGACAACAGCTGCAAAAATGTTTTCCAGGATCATATCCAATGTTGCTTTGATGATCTTGAAAACCTGCGGTGCATGGCGTTTGTCCATTTTGTGATAACTCTGGTCAACATTTGAAATGTATGATAGATTAAGATGTCCTAGCTGAGTGCAAAGCCGATCAAGCCAATGGTAGTTTTTTGGTTGAGTCAGGGGGGTCAGAGTCAGGTGCAGCAAAACCAGTTTTTCAACATTGTCTTCCAAGGTGTCACAGCCAGTCCTCAACCTCGGTTTTCCTACTCCCAACAGTGCAGTTAAACGTTAACAAACTACAGTTTAATATAAAAATAAGAACAATCAATAATAAGACTTTTAAAAAAACATGCATAAATTATAATAACTATACAACAGCACAACCATAGTGCAACGTAAAAGTGACAGGTGTGCGTGATATTATTGGCAGATGAGCAGGATATAAAGTGACAGGTGTGCATGGGACTATGGATGGAAGGGAAGAGGCATTCCTGAATTCAGCAGCCTTACAGCCTGAGGAAAGAAACTGTCCTGGAGCTTGTTAGTTTTGGATGGAATACCCCTGTACATTCTGCCTGACGGCAGCTTGGTGAACGGTCCATGGGTGGCTGGAATCTGTAATGATTAGTTTGCTCCTCCTCCTACACCTTCCTGCGTAGAGATCCTGCAATAATTGTAGATCAGGCCTTGTGATGTACTCAGCTGTTAAAATCCCTCTGAGGTGCTTTACAGTCGAGGGCAGTGCAGCTGCCAGACCAGGCGGTGACACAGACGAACAGGATACTCTCGATAGTGCATCTGTAGAAGTTTGTGAGTATCCTGGAATCCAGGCCTTCTTCATCTTCTTCCGCTTATTCATTGTCGGGTCACGGGAGCAGCAGCTACAGCAGGGGACCCCAAACTTCCCTTACCCGAGCTACATTTGCCAGCTCTGACTGAGGGATCCCGAGGTGTTCCCAGGCCAGTGTCGAAATATAATCGCTCCATCTAGTCCTGGGCCTTCCCTGAAGTCTCCTCCTAGCTGGACATGCCTGGAACACCTCCCTAGGGAGAAGTCCTGGGGGCATCCTTACCAGATGCCCGTACCACCTCAACTGTCTCCTTTCAATGCAATGGAGCAGTGGATCTACTCCCGAGTTCCCCACGGATGATTGAGCCTCTCACCCTCACCCATCTCTAAGGGAGATGCCAGCCACCCTTCTGAGAAAACTCATTTCAGCCGTGATCTAGTTCTTTCGGTTATGACCCAACCTTCATGACCATAGGTGAAGGTAGGGACGAAAATTGACAGGTATATCAAGAGCTTTGCCTTCAGGCTCAGCACTTTTTTCATCACAACGGTGTGGTAAAGCAAATGTAATAACGCCCCCGCTGCTCTGATTCTCCGGCCAATCTCCAGCTCCATTTTTCTCTCACTTGCGAACAAGACCCAGTGTGACGACCACGCCATCTACTGCCCATCCTCCCCCTGCAGGGGGTGGGCTTCGGCGTTCGACGTCACCGACCTTCTGACACCATCGCCCCATCTCATCCACTCATTGCACCTGTTGTCTCGTTTAGCGCACCTGATCATCATTTAGTCATTCCCCTCAGTATATATGTTCCCTCTGCTCCCTTTGTCTTTGTGTGTTATTGTCTCGACTCAGAAGAGCATATGTCAGCTCTCATATTATTAAAATGAACATAAACTCATCAGCTCCGCAGTCCGCTTCATCCTTCCTGACAACCGAGAACGCTGACACCCAGAGATACTTGAACTTTTTTACTTGGGATAAAACCTCATTCCCTACCCGGAGGAGGCACTCCATCGGTTTCCTGCTGAGAACCGATTTAGAAGTGCTAATCCTCATCCCAACCGCTTCGCACTCGACTGCGAACCGGTCCAGTGAGTACTGGAGGTCACAGACCGATGATGCCATCAGGACCACATCATCTTCAAAAAGCAGCGATGAGATCCCCAGGCTACCGAACTGTAAACCCTCCCCACTCCGACTGCGCCTCGATATCCTGTTCATAAACGTTACAAACAGGATTGGTGACAAAGCGCAGCCCTGATGGAGGCCAACCCCCACCTGGAACGAGTCCAACTTACTACCAAGGACCTGAATACAGATCTCACTTTGGACATACATGGACTGGATAGCCATAAGAAGGGACCTCCTTACCCCAGGGGACCTGGGGGGTCTCCACGACCAGGACGGAATCCGCATTGTTCCTCTTCAATCTGAGGTTTGACTATCTTACTACCTCCTTTCCAACACCTTTGAGTTGACTTTCCCATGGAGGCTGAGTTGTGTGATACCTCTATAATTGGCACACACCCTCTGGTCTCCCTTTTTGAACAGGGGAACCACCACCCCAGTCTGCCACTCCTTAGGCACTGCCCCCGACTCCCACGTAATGTTGAAGAGGCATGTCACCCAAGAAATCTCCACATCCAAAGAATCTCATCAATCCCCGGAGCTGTGCCACTGTGCAGCTGTTTAACTACCTCAGTGACTTCTGCGAAGGAGATTGACGATGCTTCCCCATCAGCCTCCAGCTCTGCCTCTACTAAAGAGGGCGTGTTAGTGGGATTTAGGAGTTCCTCAAGGTGTTCCTTCCATCACCCAATTACCTCCTCAGAGGTCAACCTTACTGTACACAGCTTGGATGTTTCCCCGTTTCCCCCTCTTGAGGTGTCGGACCGTTTTCCAGAGACACATTGGTGCCGACCGAAAGTCCTTCTCCATGGCTTCCCCGAACTCTTCCCACACCCGCTGTTTTGCCTCTTTCACGGCAGAGGTCGTAGACCTTCGGGTCCGCCGGTACACTGCAACTGCCTCCGGAGTCCTCCGGAATAACATATCCCAGAAGGCCTCCTTCAGTCAGATGGCTTCCCAGACCACTGGTGTCCACTAAGGTGTACGAGGGTTACCGCCCCTTGAGGCACCTAAGACCGTTAGACCTAAGACCACAACTCCCTGCCGAAGCTTTGGCAATGGAAGCTTTGAACATTAACCACTCAGTTTCAATGCCCCCAACCTCCACAGGGATGTCAGAAAAGTGTGAGTTAAAGATCTTTCGGACGGGGGCATCCTCCAGGCGTTCCCAGTTCACCCACGCTGCCTGTTTGGGCTTTGCTGGTCTGTCCAGAGTCTTTCCCCACCTCCTGACACAACTCACCACCAGATGGTGATCGGTTGACAGCTCCGCCCCTCTCTTCACCCGAGTGTCCAAAACATGCGGCCTCAGATCTGATGACACGATCACAAAATCAATCATCGACAGTCGGCCTAGGGTGCTCTGGTACCACGTACACTTATGAGCATCCTTATGTTCAAACATGGTGTTCGTTATAGATAATCCATGACTAGCACAGAATAACCACTCGAGTTCAGATCAGGGAGGCCATTCCTCCCTATCACGCCTCTCCAGGTGTCTCCATCATTGCCCACTTGCGCATTGAAGTCTCCAGCAGAATTATGGAGTCCCCTACTGGAGCCCCGTACAGGACTCCATTCAGGGTCTCCAAGAAGGCAGAATACTCTGAACTGCTGTTCGGGACATACGCACAAACAACAGTCTTATTTTTCCCCCCACAACCCGTAGGTGTAGGGAGGCGACCCTCTCATCCACCGGTATAGACTCCAACATAGCCGCACTCAGCCGGGGGCTTAGGAGTATCCCAACCCCCGCTCGGCGCCTCACACCCTGGGCTACTCCACAGAAGAATAGAGTCCATCCCCTATCCAGGAGTATGGTTCTAGAACTCAGACTGTGCATGGAAATAAGCCCAACCAGATCTAACTGATAACACTCCACCTCCCCTACAAGTTCCGACTCCTTCCCCCACAGAGAGGTGACGTTCCACATCCCCAGAGTCAGCCCATGCCGCCCGGGCTTGGTCTGTTGAGGCCCCCGGGCCATCACTACCACCCATACGGAATCCATGACAAATCTCCTTAATCGGCGTAGGAAGAAGAGACATTTTCTGGCCTCTTTCACAAAGTTGTTAGAGTGATGAAACCAGGTCAAGTCATTGCTGATGTTGACACCAAGGAACCGGATGTTGTGAACTCTCTCTACTGCAGACCCTTTAATGTGTATGGGGCCATGGTCTCCCCACCGCTGCTTCCTGTGATCAACAATCATTTCCTTCGTTTTGCTGATATTGATGTTACCTCATCTCTGTATGCTGACTCTTTGTTGTCAGAGATCAGGCCTATGATGCTGTTGTCATCAGCAAACGTAATGATGGTACTGGAAACGTGGGTTGCCAGGCAGTCATGGGTGACTAGAGAGTACAGGAGCGAGCTCAGCACACAGCCATGGGGGGAGGAGCTGGTGTTGCCCATTCACACCACATGTGGTCTGCCCATCAGGAAGTTCAGGATACATCTGTACATAGAGGGGTCGAGACCCAGATCCCTGAGATTCACCACCAGCTTGTGGGGCACCGTGGTGTTAGACTGGGCTGTAATCAATTAAAGCATTCTCACATATGTGTTCCTCTTGTCCAGATGTGAGAGTGCAGAGTGGAGGGCATCCTATGTGGATCTGTTATGTTTGTAGGCAAACTGCAGCAGGTCAAGTGTTGCAGGCATGGAGTCTGTTGTCTAGATCAATGTCTGTGTAAGTGAGGTTAAATGGAAGAACAGCTTGTGGATCATCAGCATCCACATCGGTGTTTCCCATGGGCTGTTGCCCAATCATGCAGTTCTGTGGTCCTCCTGTAACAGCTGGGGCGGATGTTATTTTGCTAGACTTGCAGTCTTGAGCCCGCGGTGGGCTCGCGCTGAGGCGGCTATTATTTAAGTCCTGCCTTTGGACTATACTGGTGCTGTTGGTCCCTCAAGGTTCTCTGTTGTTCCCTACAGCCTCCATGGCCCAGATTGTCGGTATTGCCAGAAAGAGCAATACATACGATGAACGCAATGAACATGACCTTCAATAATTTTGATGGAAGGCCCCATAAAAATTGCACAGCAATGGCTGTGGCATGTTTGCATGGAAATGCTTCTACCCACTTGGAGAATGCATCCACCATTACCAGGCAATATTTGTATCCCTGAAATCGATTCAACTCAATGAAATCCATCATTAATTGAAAAAATAACATTAGAAAGAAAGGGGACTGCAGCCCTAACTAATGTCACAATTGACAAAAACGCTCAATCATTAGCTGATGACTTAAAAAAGTGCATGAAATATGACTCCAAGAGATATTGAAAGAATATGCCATTGTTCCAGGAAAATATAATTTATGGAATATTTCTGATATACAGCAAACATAGGGATAAATTCAGAGAATGTCTGATGGATTCCAAAAAACATGCTGGCCATTGAGATTGGCCACATTATGGCCACATTATCAGAGATTAGGAAAAGGAATGATATATTTCTTAAAGATAACCATGATAAAGCTGTGAAAAAAGAGAAAGACAATGTAAGGGTGTTGACTGAACTGAAGCAGAATAAGGAGGAGGAACTGAACAAGCTGAAGGGAGCAAAAGTGGACACAGTGTCTCCTCCCTCAGTTAAGATAATACTCTACCCCATCGTACCCTCAAGCTGAAATGAAAAAGCAGCCAAAGCATCAGGTATCTGGGACCAGACGTGGAGTGACCCTCCGGGTTGGGAGTCAATAAACAATTCTGCTTCTTTCATAGGCCTGTGTAATTACAACAGCTGTGGATTCATTTGCTGAAATGGCATAACCCCTCAACGATCTCCTAAAGGGTGACGCTGACTCAAAAGATCCTGTTCAGCTTACAGAACAACAGAAAGATGCCTTTGTCAAACACAAGATGGCACTTTCGTCAGTCCCTGCTCTGGGTATTCCTGACTCAGGACAACTCTACGCCCATTTTGTGGCTGAAAAAGATGTCTACATGACATTAGTTTTGACAAAAGACCATGGAGATCGCCAAAAGTCTGTGGGTTATTACAGTAAGAAATTGGATGATGTGGCTCTAGGCTGGGGTCCTTGTCTGCGAGCTATACAGGCAATCTACATTGCGGTGTCCCTGGTATCACCACTTGTTCTTGACCAAGTGGTGATACTATCATCAAATGCCCACATACTGTGCACACCCTCTTGACTATGAACCGAGCTGCATCCTGGAACTAAGGGTCCACCGTCTTAGAGGCGCCTAATATCAGCATACAGCATGGTACACCCTCTAATCCTGCCACCTTGATGCTTCCGCCTGATTCCACATTGCTGCAACACGACTGTTGTGAGCAGGTATTGGACCAGCTCTGTGATGATTTCACAAAAGTCCATCCTCTCGTGAATCCTGAACTTGTTTTCTATACTGACGATTCCAGCATTGTGGAGGGGGGAGTGAGGAAGGCAGGATGGGCAGTTTCTAGATCAAGAGATGGGATCTGGCATTTATTAGCAGGAAAATCAGCACAAGAAGATACTCACAGAAGAGAACAAAGGCAATGATCTGGTTGATAGAGCTGCGAAGGTGGCTGCCAAGCAGACACCACTATCATTCTCATGAGAAAGTTTACACTAGACACTGCAACATATCAAAGAAATGCAGAACAATGCACCAAAAGATGAAGTATGCGTATGGATGTCTGCAGGATGCAAACTCAACATAGAAAGTGTCTTGAAATACAACATTGGATAGCACCTCACGCACTCCTCCCTGAGAGAAAGTAGGCTTGAGAAACTTAACACAACACAGATGTGTGAGAAAGTATGTCTGTTTAGGTGTATTTAAATTTTTACAGAGTAATGTTGCTTTGCAAATGTATGTGACTTTCTATACATCCTTGGAAACTCCATCAAGGAATGTGGTTGAACATCAACTCCACCAAGGAATGTGGTTGAACATCAATGCCACACATCCCCCATACATTCCAAAGTTTGGGATTAGGAATAGGGAGGTTGTGACATACATTACCCTTACACGATTGGATAACAGCTAGAAAGTGGAGAGAGGGAGAGAGAGAGAGTGGGAACTATGACCTGTTAACATCAACGTCTCATGCTGAATAAAGATGTCTCTCCCCTGACTTTTGGTTGCATAACTTTTTGTTCTTGGACATCAGAACAGGAAGCTAACATCCCGTACCTGACAACTCAAATACACTCTTTGGGACATGTTGGCGTTGACAAAATAATCTACCAATTTGTTGGAAAATGGTGGAACCCTGGTGTGCGGAAGGAAGCAGAAACTATCATGGCAAACACGTGCAGACACGTCAGGCACCTGCATCCGCAGGACTCTTCAGACATTTACAACTAGACTACATCACTCTTCCTAAGAGCAAAGGATTTGAAGACGTGTTGGCAATTGTTGCCCGTTTCTCACAATTGGTGGAGGCTTATCCTACCAAGAAAGGGAGAGCACAGCAGACAGATTTGTGAAATTATTCCCAGATGGGGATTACCGGAACAATTGGACTCGGATTACTGGGAAAGTGTGTCACGAGGTAGCTCGCCTCTTGGGCATAGGTGTGTCTGTGGAATCATGGCTTTATAGGCATATGCCAGCCTTAAACAGGAACAGCCTCTCAATACTGGCACTTGAAACTGTATTTTATGCTAACACCATAGGCAACCTAATAATTACGGGTATGATTGCTGCTAACGGAACTCATTTCATCTGTGGTCCTAATGCCAATCCATGGCTCCCACCACTATGGCGAGGATCATGCTGTTCGGGTTATGTAATTCCACATGTGAGAGTGAGTACAGAATATCCCTTTAAGACATGGCATATTCGAGCCATTATAGAAACTCAAAGGTTTTTTGCTATTGCATTCCCTCCCTATGGCACCGCCATGTTGGCAAGAGCTGTTATTAGTATGTTTATCTCTTTGGACGCTTTAGCTAATATGACCTCTGAAAGTCTGAAAATGCAGTCAGGTGAAATGGTCGCCCTTTGTACAGTTGCAATGCAAAACAGACTTGCTCTCGATTACATATTGTCATCTTAGGGGGGAACCTGTGCAGTTATTGGAACTGAGTGTTGTACCTACATACCTGATAACTCTGAAGAACTGAATGATTTGACTGGTAAGATCCATGAGGGAGGTGCCAAATACAGTAATTACAATCCTGAAGATTTAGGTTTGTCTACATGGTTGTCAACAATTTTTTGTAAGTTGGGAGGTTCTCTGCTGAACATGATTACATAGGTAACCGCAAGTGTACCTCTTATGTCACTAGGATGTGCGATGAATAAGCTCGCTATATTATTTTTAAACCAGTGGTGGGGCATGATCCCTCTCCCTGTAGGCAGCCTGGAAAACGGCCTCCACCTGCTCCCATAGCTCCCCCCAATAATCGACTCTGTCGCATTCCCTCCGAGGTTGGTGTTGAGCCAGCCAGGAGTACAGCGGGTGACGGTAGGGGATCTCCACTGTCAGGCCAACCAAGGAGTTCCCCTACCGTCCACCTCTGCCGCGCCTTTACTTGGTCCTTCACTGGGTCGGTCATTCTTCCATGTCACAGTGTGTCTTGATGTCAGTGGTGAACAAATCCTGTGTGTACAAATGCGGTAATGAAGTAGTCCTTTGCCACTGAAAAACGTGCACCCAAACACCAAACATCTTTTTATAATGAAATAATGTATTATAATAGAAATATATTATAATCACATTTATTCCGATTATAATGTAAATATTAATATATTCAAAACATTATATTTATACTTTTTTTTACCTCCTGATTTTACCTCCTGATTTTGTAATTTAAAAAAACTTATGATGTTCTTGCCTTCAGCAGACTCCTTGGCAAAGAATCATACAATAGTAAATAAAAAGATGTGCCATTGTTTCACAAAAGCTGTATCCATAAAATAAAAGGCTTTAACACAGCAGGCAGAAAAGCATTTTCTAGTCTTATTCTTATATAATCTCAATATAATGACATAACCTCTGCAGAAGCCATCCTCCAGAGTTTGGTCCCTTAGGCAGTCCTTGTGCATTTCAGCAGTCAGTTGAGAAATGAAAGAGCCCTTGGATTTCTAAGGGGCACTTTCACTAGATGATTCTCAATTTATTTCAATAAGCTCTTTCTTTGACACCCCTGATTGTTGACATGACTAACTCTGGAAGGAGAAACTTCAAGAATGCCATGTCTGTAGATACACCCGAGTGTTAAGAAACAGCAAGGGCTTTGGAACTTTTAACCACTGTATTTCTCTGACCACTATATGTCCCTGAAATATTTAACCTAGTTTAATGTCTCACCCAAGCAACTGTGGCAACTGTTTGAATCATGAAGATGAATGATAATTTCTGTCAAATCACTCTTAAGAGAGAACACTTCTGTATAGAGTAGCAAAAGTAACACTTCACAGCACTCTCATTTCTAATTCAAATATGCCTCAAAATGTATTCTCCTATAGCAGTGTGTTTAGAAAACGAATACCTTTCACTTTCTTTAGAAAACATCCAGGATGCATCAGAATTTTTTAAAAATATTATTTATTTTTTGCCTTGTCTTTTCCACAGCAGATCACAATTTTAACTCTACACAATTCACTCTCTGTCCTTATCTTAAAGACAAATAAACTTTTACAACAACACAGGAAATAAAGTGAAGGAACATCTCAATAATAATATGAAAAAAATAACAGGAGGCCCATGACATACAGTGGGGCAAAAAAGTATTTAGTCAGCCACCAATTGTGCAAGTTCTCCCACTTAAAAAGATAAGAGAGGTACACTTCAACTATGAGAGACAAAATGAGGAAAAAAAATCCAGAGAATTACATTGTAGGATTTTTAATGAATTTATTGTTAAATTCCTCTGTAAAATAAATATTTGGTCACCTACAAACAAGCAAGATTTCTGGCTCTCACAGACCTGTAACTTCTTCTTTAAGAGGCTCCTCTGTCCTTCACTCGTTACCTGTATTAATGGCACCTGTTTGTACTTGTTATCAGTATAAAAGACACCTGTCCATAACCTCAAACAGTCACACTCCAAAATGGTTAAGACCAAAGAGCTGTCAAAGGACACCAGAAACAAAATTGTAGACCTGCACCAGGCTGGGAAGACTCTGCAATAGGTAAGCAGCTTGGTGTGAAGAAATCAACTGTGGGAGCAATTATAAGAAAAGGTAGAAAAAGTTAAAAATTCATGCTTTCGCAACCATCAAATTAGTTTTTTCGATAAGGGATCACCATTTGACATTTGAATAACAGCAAAATAATAGCATGACTATTTGTTAATACATTATGCAATAGAACGCCGGAACCAGATAGTTACTGTTTCCAGGGTTGGCCTGCAAATGTCCCCATCTCCCAGGATAAAAGCACCCAGCTTAGTCTTAAGAGCATAGATTCAGGCACGCTATTAACTTCAACTTCGTTTCATGTTTTTTCTCTTTTTTTTGGCCAATGAATTACACTCAGATGAAGCAGATGAACTGATAAACAAATGACCCACAAGGCCTAACACAGGTCAAATAAAAAATATTTTCACCTAGTGGTATATCGCCTACAAAAAGGTGTTAATTCAAACACTAGTGTATAGGTCCAGACTCGTGGTTTAAGCAAATGCATTGTTTGTCTATGAATAAGGTATTGTAAATGTCCCCAGTAAATGTGTTTATTTTCTAAGGATTTTCAAATAATATTTAAATATACCTTAACCTGTGACAACAACGCCATCTGCTGCCAGTGCTCCCCCTGCAGGAGGCAGGCTTCAGCGCTCCACGTCACCGGCTTTCTGACACCATTGTCCATCTCATCAACTCATCACACCTGTTGTCTCGTTTAGCGTACTTGATCATCATCCACAGTCATTTCCCCCAGTATATATGTTCCCTCTGCTCCCTTTGTCTTTGTGTGTTATTGTCTTGCGTTCATGAGCATTGTTCAGCTCAAATAAATGAATACGTCTACAACGACTCCGCAATCCGCTTCTCCTTGTTCCCCTAACCGAGCTAACATAACCTAATTTTTACAGCCCCCCGCCACACACACACCACACTGGTGGTTATGTAAGTGAGTAGAACACCCCATGGATCTGTGGTGTGTTTCACTCTTACAATTTAGCCCAAATAAACATTTATCAAACTTGATTTCTCGAACAGAACTTGATACAATTATTCTCAGTTTGTTTTTATAGTTACTGTTCATCCAGACAAATTAATGAATTATTTCCATTAGTCCATAACATTTCGCACCATGCTTAATATTTCCTGATTCGAAAAACCTATACAAATAAGAGACTCATTGTGTAGTTGCCATACAATTCTATACCTTCAATATTCCCATTTTAAATTGTTGCACATTGCAATAATATTTCATCATGTGTTACTTACCGTTTTGTCAGGGAGTCATCAGATCCCCCCCCACCGAAAAGGTCAGAATGAATTTAATATGTCCAATCAATTTGTTTGTCTTCATGTAAAATTTGCCTTTATAGTTTCCAATTGTGGTTTACATATGATTAAGCACAGCATTAATTTTCCCATATCGAGCCATGGGTTTATTTATTTACTTATGCATTATTTCAAATTGGCAATCCTTCCCAAGATATTAGTAAGTATAAGCTTTAATTTCACTTGTTGTATATTTCACTTCTCACATATATCATTTGCTATTCTGTAAACACAAATGTATAATTTTAGAAAGCACGCACTTTCTCAATCCTGTATTCTTTTACCAACATCAAAATATCCCTAACACAGAACTTTAAATACTGTATCATGCTTTCAGAGTCAATTCCTCCATCTATAACTTTTAAATGTTCTTACAAAATTTTCCACTCCAAGACCATATGGTATGTCATTCTATACACACAGGCTTCTCCCTCATCTCTAGCCTTTTGCTGTACAATTATGCAATTCATTTTCTAGTGTCACTCCCCCTCACAGTAGAAACAATCATCCAGATCAAACCTTAAGCCTGGAACAAAACTGCCCTCTTCTAGTTGTACTTCTGGTTATTGCTAACTGCAATTCATTGTACTGTCCTTGTACTTGCTTAATGACAATCAAGTTAAATCAAAACAAAAATCAATTAAGCCTTTTGAGTCCGCGCCTAAAACCTCCTCTGAATTCTCCCCTGAATCTGCCTCTGCCTAGGGCTGTCTCAAACCTCCTCATTTGCAATGCTATTAGCTTAGGTTGTATTTTTGAATCTGCATCTGTCAGGTGGCTTTAAACACACAGTCATCAAATGGGTTTTCTCTGCAAACATGTGACAGTAAAAGTTTTGTTTTTCTGCTTGCCGGAGTAATTTAGCCTGTTTCACTGGTTGTCGTGTTAGTTTACTCTGTGGTAACAAAAAACTCACTTCAATTCACTGTGCCTAATTTTTAAACACCAAAGCCCTCCTGTAGTGTGGCTGGCAGCAACTCAAGGTTGCTCTATCAGCTACCTGGACTGCAGATGTGGAACCAACCAGCATGGCATGTCAGGCAGTTGGTCTTCTGTGCCCCAAAAAACTGTCTGCAGAACCGGAGCTTTCCTTAGCTCCCTCGTTGGTTGGATGTTGCCTTCTTCATCTTGTGACAGAATCATCAGGACAAGAATTAGTCCAACTGTCAGGAACCAGGCATTACAGTAGACTCGCTGCACCCCTGGAAGTACAATAATCTTGCAGCTGTGGGACAAATATCACTGTTTTCCACGTTTGTTTAAAATTCAATGAACAGCCAATTACAAACCTACAATAACAGAAGAACACAACTTTTTAATACTCATCATCGGTTGAGTAGTTCAACCGATGATACTCTATATATAGAGTAGTTCATGAACATTTCTCAATTCATCATCTAACCAAATCTCATGTCATGACTAAAATGAAGGAGGAACGGAACAGCGGAGTCAACAAAAATGTGAAATTTAACAATTTAGATAAATGAACGGAGTACACCAGCACCCCCTCGATGTCGAGAGGAAGCCGAGGGACCTCCTGCACCATACACGCCTAAAGGGGACCAGCCACCACTGGCCTGATGTGAGACACCTGAAACAAGGGGTTAATACGGTAGTCGGGTGGAAGGCGAAACCGATATGTTACCTCGTTGACTCTCCTCAGGACTTTAAAGGGCCCTACAAACCACAGGTTCAGCTTCCGGCAGAACCTGTCGTCCACTGCAGTCGTACTGATCTGGCTCATGGTCAAGGGACGGGCTGTATCCCAGAACACATTGGAAAGGCGACATAACAGTGGAGGAGTGGTTGAGCGAGTTCAGGGCATACACTACCCAGGGCAGTAACTCTGCCCACCCCCCGGCTGGTCCTGGCAATACGACCGAAGGAACCTGCCCACCTCGGTCTACACATTCCACCTGCTTGTTGGACTGGTGGTGGTAGCCCTAGGTCAGGTTGGCCAAGGCCCTCAGGTGCTCCTAGAATACCTTCCAAACCCTTGATGTTAACTGGGGACCCCGGTCAGACACAATGTCCTTGGGCACCCTATTGTGCCGGAAGACATGAGTGAACAGAGCCACAGGGCAGTGGGAAGGGCGAGCAAGAGACCTGGACTTACAGAATCATTCCACAATGAACCTGTCCACAGTAAGATAATCAATGGAAAGGTTGGACCATGGTCATTGTGGGATGGGTACGGGTGCAACGGGTCGGTGGGCCTTCCTCTGGGTGCACACCAAGCAGAAAGAGACGTACACCATCATGTCCATAGCTAAGGTGGGTCACCAGTATTTACTAGCCAGGGCATGGACTGGTAAAGCCTCCAACTAGCCTGGCTAGGGGTCAGCCTCCTTGCAGCCTGCCTGTACTCCAGGTTGCGGTGGTCAGTTCAGACAAGCAAAGGGTGATTAGCTCTCTTAAGTTAGTGCCTCCACATCGACAGAGCTCTAACCACGGCCAACAGCTCACAATCACCCATTGTAATTCCGCTACGCCGCACTGAGGCGTAGCATGATATGACTCCCTGTTCGCAGGGAGAGAGCAGCCCAGAGCCCACAGTCGGACAACGAAGCCCAACTCCACAACGAACTGGAACGACAGGTCAGGACCGAAGCAATGGTGAAACGCCTCGGCGGCCCACCGCAACCAGGTCGCCCCTCCTTTCAGTTGGGAGGTGATCCGAGCTGTGACCTGGTTAAAGCCCCTGATAAACCTCCTGTAATGATTGGAGAAGCATAAGAAGCGTTGTACTCCCTTCACTGTGGTTGGGGTCAGCCAATTACACACAGCGTCAACGTGAGGCTCCTTAATAGCCACACCTTTGCTGGAAAAACTATACCCCAGAAGGACACTGGAATAATAGACACTTCTCAGCCTTCACGTACAGTCTACCAAGAACTAACGAGACATGCTCAGCACTGGCAGCCTTGTATATCACGATGTCATCAATATACACCACCACGCCTTCGCATAACATGTCCCTGAACACATCGTTGATGAAGAATTGAAAGACAGATGGGGCATTCATCAAACCATATGGCATCACTAAATACTCCCCTAGGCTGGCCAGCATGGACGAATTTTCTTTTACCAGGTCTGCAATACCGGCTTCACCCTCGGCTCCTCAGTGATTCTGTCAGAACTAAAACGGAGGAGCGCACAGTCAACGAAAAGGTGAAAATTAATTAGGAACAATATAGCAAAATGAATACAGTCCGACGTAGCTTGTGGAACGAGACAATCACACACAAAGACTAGGGGAGCCGAGGGAACAGATATAATGAGGAACAGGTGTGCGCTAAACAAGACAACAGGTGAGATGAACTGATGAGATGGGTGGTGGTGTCAGGCCAGTGACGTTGACCGCTGAAGCCTGCCTGCTGCAGGGTGAGAAGAGGCAGCAGAGGGCGCAGTAATCACATCTCAATTATGTCTGATTGTTTTGTCCAGGAACTACAACCAAATTCAACCGTACTTCACACGAACAATTAAATATCTTATTGGGAATCAAAACATTTCACACCATTGTGAAGTTCCGCTAACATAACTGTTATTTTTTATATTAATTACTCCACCAAATGTTGCATAGTGTCAGTTTACTCCTAATTGACATATAAAATACATTATAATCCTGTCATAAAACACGAAGCCCCTGTATGCCCTATCTCGACAGAGCTCTCCCTTAATTAGGTTTACTGACCTAAGGTTAACAAAACCTAGAACTGAAGAATAGACCCCTTTATCAATTAGGGACCCATTCCAATCTGTTATTGGGCCATCTCATATGATAGTGGTGTTATCTTGAAAAGCAAGGCAGCTAGGCAATAGCAAGCAAACCTTTTGACCCAGCATTCACACCTTAAAGTAACATCTATTAACCATTAATATTCCAATAATTACCAACTAGGACCTAAATAAAGTACATATGTATACACATCTATAAACAATTATGAAGAATCATTGAATAAAGTCCCGACAGTGCAGTTAAAAGTTAAAAAGGAACAGTAATTATAATATAAAAATAAAGATGACAACAATCAATCAATAATAATACTATACAACTATACGTAGTGCAATGTAAAAGTGACAGGTGTGCGTGCTATAATTGGCAAATCAATCAATCAAAATCAATCAATCAAATTTATTTTATAAAGCCCTTTTTACATCAGCAGTTGTCGCAAAGTGCTTTCACGAAACACCCGACCTTAAACCCCAAGGAGCAAACAACAGTAGTGTTGAACTTCAGTGGCTAGGAAAAACTCCCTATGAGAGCCGAAATTTTGGAAGAAACCTAGAGAGGAACCAGGCTCCGAGGGGTGACCAGTCCTCTTCTGGCTGTGCCGGGTGAACATATTAAGAGTCCAAGTTTTAAAAGTTCAATGCATGTGGGCAAATCCCAGGGTCCATTCAAACCCAGCCTAGATCAGAGGCATAACCTAGGACAGTGGCAGCTGTGATATTGATCTGCAACACAACCAGGAGGACTTTGGACAGGGACCGGAACGGGTCATGCCTGGTACTCCGCATGTGTGGGTTAGGACCTCGTGTCCTCCTAAGTTGAAGACAACAGAAAACAGAGAAAGTTTAGAAAATGCATTCATCTACAGGGATTTATAGTGGAGAAGAAGAACTGACTGACCCTACTCCCCGAGCACAATAATATAGCAGCGTAAAACGTTGGGGCTGAGACAGGGGGGTCAAGTGACACTGTGGCCCCATCCGGAGGAGGCCCCGGACAGGGCCCAACAGGCAGAAAACAATCCACCCACATTGCCAAGCATCAACCAGAGGGACACCCACCAACTGCAATCATCCTGAATGAGTGCCGAGTATTGCCAGCAGAGCACACCAGTGTGCAACAGAGGGACAACTACAAGCCAATGACTCTGCCCCCGAATGTCATTGGAGGGAGGGCATCCCAGTGGCGATGAGAGCCCACCTGGCAAGACAGCAAGGGTGGACAGTATCAGGCCTTTCTGGTCACCTTCACGCCCCTGGGCCAGACTACACCTAATCTTAGACCAGGCCGAAGAGATTAGTCTTTAGTAGACGCTTGAAGGTTTCCACTGAGTCTTCATTTCTATTGGCAAATCATTCCATAGTAGTGGAGCTCTATGAGAGAAAGCCCTGCCTCTGGCTGTTTTTTTTAGAGATTTTAGGTACAATTAAAAGGCCTGCATCTTGTGATCTAAGGTTACGTGCAGGTGTGTATGGCTGGATCATTTCAGCGAGATAAGTAGGAGCAAGCCAATGAATTGATTTATAGGTTAACAATAAAACCTTAAAATCAGCGCTAACCCTAACAGGCAGCCAGTGTAAAGCACTAATTGAAGTGTATTTATTGATTTATCAGGATAACCGGAAAAAAGAGCATTGCAAATGAGCATGATATAAAGTGACAGGTGTGCATGGGACTATGGATAGAAGGGAAGAGATGTTCCCAGCTGAGCAGCCTTACAGCCTGAGGAAAGAAACTGTCCCGATCTGTAATGTTCTGTTTGCTCCTCCTACACGTCTCTGTGTAGAAATCTTGCAAAGATGGCAGGTCATACTTTGTTATGCGCTCTGCTGTTTTAATCACCCTCTGAAGTGCCTTGCGGTCAAGGGCGGTGCAGCTGCCATTGCAGGCGATGACACTGCCAGTCAGGAGACTCTCGACAGCGCATCTGTAGAAGTTGGTGAGTATCCTGGAGCCCATGCTTAATCTCCTTGATCGGCGTAGGAAGAAGAGCCGTTTACTGGCCTACATTACCGCAAGGGTGATGGGACTAGGTCAAGTCATCACTGATGTTGACCAGAGAAACCTGATATTGTGAACTCTCTCTGCTGCAGAGGTGTGGTGTCCCCAACGTTGCTTCCTGTAATCAACAATCTTCTCCTTCGTTTTGCTGATATTGAGCTGGTGGTTGTTTTCTTGACACCACCAAGTCAGTGACCTTACCTACTGTATTGGTTGACTCGTAGTTGTCAGAGATTAGGCCTATGATGGCGGTGTCGTCAGCAAAAGTAATGAAGTTGTTGGAGATGTAAGTTGACAGGCAGTCGTGGGTGAAGAGCGAGTACAGAAGAGGGCTCAGCACATAGCCCTGGAGGGAGCCTGTACTGAGAGTCAGTGAGGAGGAGGTGGTGTTGCCCATCCACACCACCTGTGGTCTGCCCGTCAGGAAGTGCAAGATCCATCTGCACATAGTTGGGTCCCAGATCCCCGAGCTTCGCCGCCAGCTTGTGGGGCACAATGTGGTTGAAGGCTGAGCTGTAGTCAATGAAAAGCATTCTCACATATGTTCCTCTTGTTCAGATGAAAGAGTGCAGAGTGGAGGGTCTGAGCGATGGCATCCTCTGTGGATCTGTTTTGTCTGTAGGCAAACTGCAGCAAGTCAAGTGTTACAGGCAAAGAGTCTGTGATGTGAGTTTTAACTAGCCACTCAAAGCACTTCATGATGATTGGTGTGAGTGCTACAGGGCGAGAGTCATTCATGCAGAGGCCTTTTTGCTTTTTTTGCCACAGGAACAATTATGGATTTTGGTTGGGGACCATTGACTGACGTTGCGATAGGTTGAAGACATCAGCGAGTACACAGACCCTGAGATGTTGTCTGGTCCAGGAGTGTTAAAGAAAAATGAATCGGTCTTGAGTCCAAAGTTCTATAAAGGTTTTTTATTTTTTACATGCAAGTGGGATAATCGATATACGGCCACCAAGTATGACTGCACTCTGAGTAATCAAAGAATATAGGTACAACAGGCGTCTTTGTAGCATCTTCACAGACCACGACCCCAACTCAAAGTTGTCACACATTGAACAAAGAACAGATGCCAGGTCATTCTCCAGTCAAGCTGATCTCTTTAACAGATAAACAGAGAACCCAGTGGTCTGTTAATTACTCATTGACCTAGGTCACAGCATACTAAATGAAACCACCATAGAAATGAATATAAACTCATAACTGCCAATGCAATGTAAAATAATAACATTTAATCATTATATTTCTTCACAATTTCAAATTTCTATCACAGGAGCCTTGCGGGTATAAACAAACAAACATTCAATTTTCCATTTCCTTCAAGCCAAAACTGGAAAAATTAACACAAAGCATTCAATGTAGCCAATAAGAACACCAGTTTTGAAAATGTCATCAGTAAATCTGTTTCTTCTGTAAGAAGTTCAAATTAGGGTAAAACCCAATTCAAGCAGCACTGGTGTTTCTGTGAGCGAGCAATGCACTCCAGGGTGTCTGGACCTCTCTTAACAATTGAAACTATGTGTATCAAATAGTTTCCAATTAACCAAATTAGACAAACACTGTGAATACCTCCAAAGGACCATAACAGATTTTCTGGTATAACTATTTCTAATTATTCTAAGCAAACAAGAAAACCCAATTCTTCATGTAACTCTTTTTAGTACCAATTTAATTCACTTTGAACTCCCAGTTCGTCTTTTTCATCATAGATAATCATTTCATACATACCCCCCTACTTTCAAGTCATAAAGTCACAAAAAGACCCATGAGAGAAAGCAGCACACAGAATGGACATGTCAAAAATAAAATCAATAGTTGGGATAAATCTAATATTATATTGAGTCGCAAACTGGATAATCAGCAAAAACAATTACAAAAACACAACATCCACAAACAAAATCTAAAACAACCAATGTGCCACACAGTCTCTTGTGGTAGGGAATTATAAATCATATAACCCATCGACAAATGTGTCCTAATGAAACAACTCACAAATTAGCATATCAAACTGTACATTCCTACAGGCAATGGCCAAACTATGTTCTGACAACACAAACATCATGTCTCAAGTTACCTCCTAAAGTTAGTAGGGAAAATAGGGAATTTCTCCAATTTGATGCATGTCCATGTCATTTCAAATAGTGGCAGTCAGCCAAAACCAAAATCGCAAATTTCAGGCATCGACATCAATATTGTCCTAATTATTCACAATGGGGGATGACTTTAGCTCTGTACCCTCACTACAAGCTGCTTTCAAAACCATATATTCCAACATGAAAGGCATTGAGAGGAAGATGTATTTAGCTTGCTCTTAACATCTGATTATTACAAAACTGAATAGACTCATGTTGGCGAAATTAACCACAGGGGAGACCAGTCAGAATATTTACATTTAACCTGTAGTAATATGCTACTCTGATTTAATGGAAAAGGTTGGTAGAGGCCATCCCAGCGGATCTGCCCCCTTCCTGGTAGGCCATAAAGGCCAAATGGATCGTGGTGAAATGTTCATGAAACATAAGTTTCCACACAATAACATTTGACATAGTCCTCATACTATCTGTAGTAAGATTTCAACTCAAAGTTCAGAGTTATTACCCCATTCATCTAATATTGTTGCTGTTTGTAAAGAACCCAGTAACCGTAGGGTGGAAAGTAAGAAAAAAAATCTCAAGAAAAATTGTGTTATGAGAAATCAGATGCATGATGTCACTAAAATCAAGGTACAATCAGTGAGTAATCCCAAGGACACTCCATCTAGACTTCTAAACAATCGACCCCATTTGTCAGTGTACCATTTCAGAATTTAAACTCCAATAACGAGTATCAGACGTTGGTCTTAAAATACATGTATTATCCCAGTCAACATTGTAAATACAAACAAAGTGCAACTACATTATATAACCAAACCCAATTCAACATTTAAAATAGGACATCTAATTTTACAGGCTTTTGCTATTTGGGGAATAAGAGGCTTTGGCTATTTTACCCACTGTTGCAGACTATGACTATATTGGACTCATATCCAGTCTTCATGGAAAACAGTGTGTTTTCTTAACATTAAACACATCATGTTGTATTTCATTCTACTACTCCATACAAGGAAAAACACAGTATTTTACCCCTTAGTAAGAAAACCACAGGATTATATTTTACAAAATTAGGATGCATAATTTTACAATGTTCCTATTTATCACTTGGATTAATTTTAGGGAATGTTTCTTGTATGAATTCCTGAATTATCAGGCAAATAACTCCAGGTGTGCCAGCTAACAGCACAACATGTGAAAGCATTTCTATTGCGCAGAGTCGGCGCTTAAGCTAAGGCAGAAAGAGTGGGTCTCACCAGAGAATCACATTAACAACACAATGAATGCGTTTACCCAAGTGTGCTCCAAACAAAGCAAAACATGGCAAATAGAAAACACGTCCAGGTTAACCACATTCTCGGTGAACAAGACCAAAAATGTCATCAAAGAATAAAGAATATAGCAAACCGAACCCTCATGCACAGGGAATACCAAAAGGGAAAATGCATTTTACCAGATTGACCACAACCTGATATGCACAAATGCCCAGGACTAGGTTCATGATCTTATACAGATCAAGGACAATCGGTGCGCAAGATCATGATGTATAACAAAGGAGCAAGTTGGAAAGGCACATCACAACTTACAACAGTTCTGCGAGAGCTTTTCATGGTTGTATGGAAAACAAAACTGCACACCAAATATGCACCTCCATAGCCACTGGAATAAATGTGTATTGGACAATGGTCTGGTATATAGTCAGTCATATACTTAAAACTTGTATATTTCTGCCGTCTTCTATTTGAACTTCTGGTTAGACGCTAATTACATTTCGTTGTACTGTACTTGTACTTGTTCAATGACAATAAAGTTGCATCTAATCTAAAAATAGGCCGCATAACTCTCAAGCTTCCCACTGGGGGCTTTGACCAAAAAAGGCATATATTGTGTTATTATAATTCTTAACTTCTATTTCAATTTTTTCATACAATTTTTAAATTATTAAATGTACTAAATATATTTCAGTGTGTTAAATAGACAATTATTTTATTGAAAATATATTACATAAAATTATACAACATTTTCAAATAATTTTCCATTTTCACTCACTGGACTATTTCAATACTATTTAGTGTCCTAAAGTACAATAGTGGATCCAAAATAATACACTGTAAGTATACCGCTTTTTAACTTTAGGTTGCCCGCTGTGTGTAACTGTTGAAATTACAATGAGGACAAAAGACTAATTTAAATTGGCAAAGATCGAGGAGTTTTCAGAAATGCCAAGAGCTGACTTACGAATGGATAAAATATTTTCAAATTGTGATTTCTCTGTACTAGCCTTTTACTTGTCATCATTACATTTTTACTTGTATGGACACTCCAAAACAGGGCTTTTCATGCAGTGTATTTTCTTTTTATATATAGTTTGAAAACAAATTTGGGGGCATAAAATTATATGTTTACACTATTTGAGTGTCAGCGTTTTCAGTTATACGGAAGGATGAAGCGGACTGCGGAGCTTGTAGGTTTAGGTTCATTTTATATATATATATAGTGAGCTGACATATGCTCTTCTGCGTAGAGACAATAACACACAAAGACAATGGGAGCAGAGGGAACATATATACTGAGGGGAATGACTAATGATGATCAGGTGTGCTAAACGGGACAA
>JACXGJ010003802.1:7500-50545 GCA_016801105.1 Esox niger | reverse complement strand
TGTGGAATATTCAATAGTTTATGAGCAGTGAGGCAATATTTATTCCATATTCAGTCATTGGCATTTCGTGAATTTTGCCCCTGGAATGTGTTTTAATACCCACTTTTTATTGAATTTACTCTTTAATATGGTCAAACATGAATTGTTTTCTATGTTTCGAGAGGAAAATTGTATTAAACAATTAATAAACTCTATTTATGTCAGTTTTAAAGTAATATTTTGGTCTCTTTTATTTTGAAAAAATCCTAATTTTCGTGACCCGGAAGTGATTTTTTAATGTTGCTCACAAGACGCTGATATAACCGGTTACAACTGTGAAAACATTGTAAAAGTTACCTAGTTTGACAAATGCAATAGATTGAGCTCTCCCAAGATTTTTGCGTTATAAATGTGTCTCACGGATTTCATTATTTAAGTGAATGCTTCGGTAAGTTCAAATAATTTATGTTGTCAAATAAGATACCGGCTTTGGTAGCTAACTAAGCACTGTAGCTAGCAGACTATGTTGGCCAGGTGCCGTGCGCGCGCGTGCCTCCAAGGGTGGTCACTGGTCACCAAATATTGATGCAGATTTTCTTCTGTTCACTCACTATGCAATTTGTTAAATATTAACAATTGACACGTCTATTTTTTAAAGCATTCTTACTGTACATTATTTTTGTACACCTTCATAAAACGTTGGCACGTACTCTATATACATGAAGTATATGCCCAAAATGGACATCCCTACTATTTATTGAGATCAGGTGTTTCAGCCACACTCATTGATATCTGCATAGACGAAATATTCGGCGATGCAATGAGTCGTACTGACGAGCTCAGTGATTTGAAAGTCAGTTCGTGAAATTTCTGCCCTGGTTAACTGTAAGTTTATAATTGTGAAGGAGCAGCCCTGTGGAGCAACAGAGCTGCCAAAACAAAATAATAAATTTACATACAAAAAAATGTATGATATACGTGTGAATAATGTTTAAATATTTATTTCCTAATTATTTATTTCCTGGAATTTTCTTTGTTATACACTCTCTCACTGTTCAAATAAACCTACCATTAAAATTAAAACCCTCTCACCACAGAACAGGCACAGACCCCGCTGACTCCGACTCTCTCCTTTGTAGTGAGACACATAATCCCCAGTTCCATGTACTCAGGTCCTGGCTAAACCTGAAAGGGAGAGGAACGGGCATGGGGTGCCAAACGGTCATGGTCCCAAAGCTGCCCGTCGATGGCAATAGCCCTGGTGATGTAGACGTCCAGTGGCATGGGAGTGATTATGCACTCCAGCTCCATCTGAATCTCAGTTCCCAGTCCCCTGCGAAAAGCATTCCGTAGAGCCGGCTCTTTCCAGCCACTGGACGCAGCCACTGTCCAGAATAACAGTGTGTATTCTGAGGACGTGCCTGTTACTTGCCTAAAGTACATATTAGGTGGGCCTCTCAAACATGACTCGGAAGTGTGCGATGAAACTGGGAAACCTCCTCAATTCCTCAGTACATTGTTCTTTATCCTCCCCCAATCAAGAATATTACATTTGTACCATCATGGCATATCTATATCTAGACCTTGGCGCAGCAAAAGAAAATCGCCTGGTCCAATGAGGCACCAGGATACACTATGGGAAGACAACAAGCTGGTGGAGGGAGTGTGATGCAGTATTCTGTTGGGAAAATCTAGGTCCAGACATTCATGTGGACATTAATTTGACACGGGCAACCTACCTAAACATCACAGTATAACACCAAGTCAATTACTCTTCAGGGAAATCAATCTGTCCAGTTAAGAATCAAAAGTGATTGTGAATCAGTGGCACTTGTTTTGTTGCAAATGATTGTGACAGCAGGTGCACAGGAGAGGCAACATCAAGACAACCCCCAAAAAGGGAATGGCTTTGAAGGTGGTGGCCACAGACAATTGCTCTCTCCTTATCCTTCCTGACTGATTCTTGTCTAGTTTTGTGTTTTGCTGGTGTGTTCTCATCTCTACTGGTTGCATGAGGCAGTACCTGCAGCCCTTTCAGTTTACACAGGTAGCTCCTCCAAAATGGCACATCTGTATGTGCCTTTGCTAGAAAGTTTGCAAAGTGTCTCCCAGTACAGTCTCATATCCTTGGAGGATCGCACAGACCTCCACATGCTAGCAAAGGCACCTTGGTTGCTGTCATGTACAGGGATGAAATCCTCAGACCCCTCATCAGACCTTATGCTGGTGCAGTAATAGGCCCTTGGTTTCCCCTGATGCAGGCCATTGCCCTGCATCATGAGGCCAGAGTGTGAAGGCAGTTCCTGGATGACGAAGGCATTGATGCCATTGACTGGCCCTCACATTCCCCAGAACTCAATCCAATTGGGATTCTCTGGGAAGTTATATGTCGGTGCATCTGATTTTGCCAAGTAGTGCAACAGACTTTCCAGGAGCTCACTGATGCCCTGTTCCAGGTCTGGGAGAAGATCCCCCAGGACACCATCTGCCGTCTCATCAGGCGCATGCCCAGATGTTCTTTTGGAGTGCATACAGGCACGTGGGGGCCATACACTACTGAGTCACATTATGAGTGGCCTCCCAAAAATGAATGCTTTTGCAGGTGGTGGCCACAGGCAATTGCACTCTCCACTAATCCTTCCTGACTGATTCTTCTCTGGTTTTATGTTTTGCTAGTGTCCTTGTCACAACTGGTAGCATCAGGAAGTACCTGCAGCCCATTCAGATGGGCCAGGTAGCTCCTCCAAGATGGCACATATATATGTGCCTTTGCAAGAAAGGCACACAGATTTAAAGAAATAGGTGGCGTAAATAACTACATAGTTACTTTAACCTAGTCACCGCTAATTTCTATTTATGGCTGTCAGATGACTAAGTGGATGTGGGTATGGTAATTTACACCATACAGTATATTATTAATTTACCATCTAATATTCCAGGTATAACTAGGACGCTTTGAGAGGAATAATGGCACATCATCTTACGAATGAAGAGCTTGATGAACAATTTGAGCTGTTTATGAAAGAGGTGAGTTTACTGGAGCTTTAGCGTAATAGCACTTTCATAGTTAATAGTGATGCAATGGTATGCCTACAGTACATATTCCAGTTTTAGGACCATGATTCGTAAATATTTTAGTACAGCACAAAAAGGTATTGCCAACAGTTAGTGAAGGCCTGTTTTTAGTTTATTTGGAGAAATGATGCATCTATAATGCAGAGGTATATATAATGTCCAATGAGAACACCATCTACACCAAAACAAATGTTCAGCAAAATGGTGTGTGCACTACCTCAAGGCCAAAATAGGTGGGAGAGGGACTGCTATTAAGGGCTACTTGAATGCATTGTGGGGACAAAGTAAAATTAATTATTTGTATTTCCATGTTCTTCTGGGGATATTGATGCTGTGGTGATGTCGGTATGACGTGTCAACATGTTTCATAGTTTCAGCACCTCTCTATCCATCTCTGTTGTATTCTACCTCAAAATACTGACTAACTGGAGATTTTGGTTTAACAATACCTCCACTTGCCATTGTTCAACTAGCTGATCCTCATTGAGTTTGTTTCAAAAAACAACTTTTGAAAAATAATCAAAACATTTTGATTATGATGTGCTCAAAAAGGCTCTGATTTAAAAAGAAGAGACTGAATTTTCCCCCAGCAAAATCGGATTTATTCAAGAGGTATTTGTCACTGCTATTTATAAACAAATACTTTGAAATGTATTCAGTTGTAAGGAGCTTCTATACCATACAGTTACCAATACATGTACTATGACAGCCATAATAAAAGCCTAACTAATGTTACTTATTGAGGGCAAGCTTTTTCATTTTTATGATCCACACCAAAGGTATATGTTAGTGATGAGACATAACGTAACCATAGAAGACTATTATGATAAGAACATCTGCAAACATTACAATTTCACATACACAACCATTCAGAAGTTTGGGGTCACTTAGAAATGTTGTTGTTTTTAAAAGAAAATTATAATAACATTAAATTCTAGCTACCATTGTCATTTTTCAACATAAACATTTTTACACTGTATTTCTGATCAGTTTGATGTTATTTTATGGACTAGAAATGTGCTTTTCTTTAGGAAATGAGGACAATTTAAAATGACCCCTAACTTTTGAACGGTAGAATGTTTGTTACTGAAAATATGGAGTTTCCCGATCAGTTAGATTATTTACTGCCATTACACCCGGAATATACTTCCAAAAAGGTATATACATTAGTAAATAAAACATAATTTAACATTGCCAAGCAGACATGTCTTAAAGGTTGAAGGCTATGTTCTGGGCAGACAAGACCTGGAACTGGTTTAAATGACTAAAAACTAATTATTTCCATTTGACTGTGTCAATAACCAGCCATTTAATCTCTTTCTGTACTGTTTTGTATGTATGCATTCAACCAATTAGATAGCTACTTTAACCTAGTCACCAATGGCTTGTGTTTACAGTCTGTATCAGATGACTCAGTGGATTTGGGTGGCAGTGTTAAGTGCTCTGGTGTACTGGACAGCATGGACAGAGCCCCTCATAAAACAACAGGAAAGAAGACCTCAGCTGTCTCTGTTTTGTGGTGGCAGAAGGAGGGCGAGGAGGACAGTGAGGAAACACCTGGCAGAGGTAACCAAAGCCAAGTATTCAAAGTGTGATATGTTACACACAATAGGGCACACATAGGCCTTACCTCTTTGGATAGGCTTCAGTTAGGATGCTGAGAGTATGTATGTGTTTTTGTGCCTGTCATTTTGGTGTGCACACGTATTAAAACGCTGGGATACTGTGATGTCATTGCCATTGCCTGCTCTGTAATTCCTGTAATATCAGTAACATTTAATTGCACTAGAGGCAGACTGTGTGGACGGTATGATGGTATGACTGTGCCACTGGTATTGCTACGCCCATACGGTATGTTCCGTTTTATTCGGCTAGATCGTGGTTTTTGGCATTGTGAAGGGAGGGATGAATGCTATTCTG
Organism: Esox niger; assembly: GCA_016801105.1. Classification (NCBI taxonomy): domain Eukaryota; kingdom Metazoa; phylum Chordata; class Actinopteri; order Esociformes; family Esocidae; genus Esox; species Esox niger. The sequence continues at coordinate 45,571 of JACXGJ010003802.1, read as the reverse complement.
TGTGAGAAACTGACAAGAAACTGAAGCTCTCGTACAATAATTTGTATTAGTCCCATGACAGAATAGCGCAACCTGGCTCAAACCATAACAGAAAGACTTCACTGTTGATGTTGAGACAGTTTTTTGTGGGTTCTATTTAATGAAGCTGTCAGCTGAGGACAAAATGAATATAGCGTTATATACCATTATAGTGCAAAATGTGTAATACTGTTGTACGGCTCAGTCCTATATTTTACACTAACAAAATGTCCCTTGCAACTAGTTCGTTGCTGCTAATGTTGCACATTTTATGGTTTCTAATTACAAGAATGCTTACCTGTTGGTGGAACCTTTATTCATGTGTATAAAAGTTTGTTTGTCAGTAATGTACTTCAGCTATCCGTTGCTTTGTTTCATACCTGATTTCAAAATACAATGCATTGTTCAAATTATTTTCTGACTTTCTCCCCAAACAGCCCAGTGTTATGCGGAGACACTGAATTATTTAGCAACATCATAGGGATTGTTGGCCTCTGTGGCTTCTGACTAGTCAGCTTTTTGTTTGATTGTTGAGTTATTAGGGACAGATTTTCTTTGCAGTGCCTGGGTGTTGTCAAACAACATTAATTTCCTGATTACTGATTAAACTGTCAGAGAAAGGAAAATAAACTCAGTCTGTTCTGTTGTCTTGGGAAAGGGAGGGTGGTCAATTATTTGAATGCGGGGGGGCAGTAATAGTGCCACAAATGTTTTTCAGACAAATTTGTATTTCATGATTGAAGGTTATTAGATTTAAAGGCTTGAGCTCTCTTATGTTAAAAGTCAGATCAAGCTGCTGAATTACATTTGTGTAGCCTTATTTGTGCATCTTTACCAATGGTGGCAATAATTGTGGTGGGTGCTGTACTTGTCTGTCCACCACTTTCTTCTGTCCAATCCCTACTCTATTTAATTTCCAATTTCCTTTCACATGTTCACAGCAGCAGATGTCAAATGCAGGTTTATTAAACTCAAAAAGCCCCAGCAGGCAGTGGCAGACAGTCAGGAGGAAGCGGGTGAGAGCAGTTCAAGGAAAAACCCAAGTCTAGGTATAGGCGTCATTTTATAGTTCCTTAGTACCATCCAATAGCAGCTATTGAATAGAACATTGTCTTTGTCATTGACATCTGTGTTGTGTGGTCTGCATACATTAAATTATCTAATTTAGTTTAGTATTTTCTTTTTTCCTTTGCTGCTTACCCTAGAGTAATGTCATCCCTGTTCACACTTATAGTGGGAATTAACTCTACACACCCCTAAAATGCTATTGTTTTGTGATGTAAAATAATGAGACAAAGATAATGTCAGAACTTGTTCCACTTCATGTGGCCTATAATGTTCAATTGAAAAACAAACTAAAAGCTTCAAGGGAATAAAATGACAAATAAAAACCTTACAATAACCTGTTTGCATAAGTATGCACACCCTCTTATAACTGGCAATGTGGCTGTGTTCAGAATAAACCAATGACATTCAAACTCATGTTAAATAGAAGTCATTTCACACATTCCATCATTTAAAGTGACTCTGATTAATCACAAATAACGTTCAGTTGTTATTTTCCTGACATTTTCTTATTTGCATCTCAGAGCAAAGCGATGGTCCGCAGAGAGCTTCCAAAGCATCTGAAGGATCTCATTGGTGAAAGATATCAGTCAGCAGAAGGGTACAAAATAATTTCCAAATCATTAGATATATCATGGAACACAGTGAAGACAGTTATCATTAAGTGTAGAAATATGACACAACCAAGACATTACCAAGAACTGGACGTCCCTCCAAAATTGATGAAAAGAAGAGAAGAAAACTAGTCATGGAGGCACGGTAGTGGCAGCATCAAGCTTTGGGGTTGTTTTTTGTCAACTGGACACCCCTTAGTCAGGGTGGAGTGAATTATGAACAGTTCCAAATACCAGGCTATTTTGGCACAACCTCCTGGCGTCTGTTAGAAAGCTGAAGAGGAAGTTCACTTTTCAGCACGACAACAACCCAATGCACATATCTAAATCCACAAATGCATCGCTTCACAGCAGAAGATTAATGGTTTGGAATGGCCCAGCCAGTTCCTAGACCTGAATCCAACTGAACATCTTTGGGGTGATCTGAAGAGGGCTGTGCACAGGAGATGTCCTCACAAGCTGACAGATTTGGAGCGCTTTTGCAAAGAGTGCACTAATATTGCCACGTCAAGATGTGCCATGCTAATAGACTCCTACCCAAAAAGACTGAGTGCTTTAATAAATCAAAAGGTGCTTCAACAAAGTATTCGTTTAAGGGTGTGCACACTTATGCAACCAGGTTATTGTGATTTTTTTTTTTACATTTCCTCCTCAAAGATTTCAGTTTTTTTGAATTGTTCGCATTATAGGTCACATTAAAGGTGGAAAAAGTTCTGACACGATTTATCTTTGTCACATTTTTTTAAATCACAAACATTTTAACAGGGGTGTGTATACTATTTTTTTAATCCATTATACATACAGATATTCATGCCTACACACAGTGAGGGGAAAAAGGTTTTTGATTTTGTATGTTTGCTCACTGACAAAGAATCTATCAGTCTATATGGTAGGTTTGGTAGGTTTTTTAACAGTGATAGAGACAGAATAACAGCAAAAATATCCCAAAAAACCCATGTCAAAAATGTTATGAATTTATTTGCTTTTCAATGAGGGAAATACGTGTTTGTCCCCACTGTAAAACATGAATTACGACTTGGTAGCAAAATCAAAGCGGTCAGATATTTCTTGTAGTTGGCTACCAGGTTTGCACACATCTTAGGAGGGATTTTGTCCCACACCTCTTTGCAGATCTTCTTCAAGTCATTAAGATTTTGAGGCTAACTTGAACCTTAAGTTCCCTCCACAGATTTTCTATGGGATTAAGGTCTGGTGATTGGCTAGACCACTGCAGGACCTTAATGTGCTGCTTCTTGAGCCTCTCCTTTGTTGCCTTGGCTGTGTGGTTTGGGTCATTTTCATTTTGGAATACTCATCCATGACCAATTTTTAATTCCCTGGCTGAGGGAAGGAGGTTCTCAGTCAAGATTTGATGGTACATGGCGGTGAATAATTCCTGTCACCTTAGCAGAAAAACACGCCAAAAGCATAATGTTTCCACCTACATGTTTGACAGTGGGTATAGTGTTCTTAGGGTCATAGGCAGCATACCTCCTCTTCCAAACACATCAAGTTGAGTTAATGCCAAATTGCTTGATTTTGGTCTCATCTGACCACAATACTTTCAACCAGTTCTCCTCTGAATCATTTAGAAGTTCATTAGCAAACTTCAGACGGGCCTGCACATGTGCTTTCTTGAGCAGGGGGACCTTGCGGGTGCTGCAGGTTTTCAGTCTTTCACGGTGTTGTGTGTTACCAATTGTTTTCTTGGTGGCTATGGCCCCAACTGCCTTGAGATCATTGACGAGATTCTCTCGTCTTGTTCTGGGATTATACCTCATCATTCTCATGATCATTGCAACTCCGCAAGGTGAGATCTTGCATGGACCCCCAGACCGAGGGAGATTGATCTTTTGTGTTTCCTCCATTTCCGAATATTTGCAACAACTGTTGTCACCTTCTCACCAACTGCTTGGCAATGGTCTTGTAGTCTACAGCTTTGTGAAGGTCTATAATCTTGTCCCTGGCATCCTCAGATAACTCTTTGGTATTTGCCAGGGTGGAGAGATTGGAGTCTGATTGCTTCTGTGGACAGGTATTTTATACAGGTAACAAACTGAGATTAGGATCACTCCCTCTAAGAGTGTGCTCCTAATCTCAGCTCGCTACCTGTATAAAAGACACCTGGGAGCTAGAAATCTTTTTGATTGAGATGGGATCAAATACTTATTCCCCTCATTAAAACTCAAACAAAAATGTATATACAGTGGGGAGAACAAGTCATTGATACACCACTGATTTTGCTGGTTTTCCTACTTACAAAGCATGTAGAGGTCTGTCATTTTTATCATATGTACACATCAACTGTTAGAGATGGAATCTTAAACAAAAATCCAGAAAATCACATTGTATGATGTAAGTAGGAAAACCTGCAAAATCAGCAGTGTATCAAATACTTGTTCTCCCCACTGTATATGTGTATGTGTGTATATATATGCGCATAAATATATATGTGTGTATATTTATATGTGTATATAAACATTGCCCTCCAAATGTATTAGAACGGTAAGGCAAATTCATTTTGTTTTTGTTGTTCACTTGAAGACATTTTGGTTTAAGATCAAACGATGATTATGAGACAAGAGTTCAGAATTTCAGCTGTCTTTTCCTGGTATTCAGATCTAGATGTGTTAAACAATTCAGGACATACCACCCTTTGTTTGACCCCACCCATATTTCAAGTGAGCAAAAGTATTGGAACATGTGACTGACAGATGTTTCTTGTTGCCTAGGTGTTGCCTTTTAGGTTGATTGTTCAAACATTAAATAGCTCTGCATGACTAGTCTAAGTTTCCATTCTTGGTTTAAACCTATAAAGACTGCATTTCTTGTTAAAGAGGATAAACCAACATGAACACCGGAGAGCTGTCAATGGGAGAAAAGCAAGTCAGTGTCAAGCTGAGAAAAGAAGGAAAATTTACCCGAGCCATTGGACAAACATTGGGCATAGCAAGCACAACAATTTGAAATATCTGGAAAAATAATGAAACTACCGGTGTACTGAGCAACAGATGTCAAACAGGTCGGCCAAGGAAAACAACAGTATTTGATGACAGAAATATCATTAGAGCTGTAAAGAAAACACCCCAAATATCATTAAGTGACATCACCAACGACCTCCACTGTGCAGGGGTGAAGGTATCACAATCCTCTGTTCGAAGAAGACTCAGAGGGTAGAAATATAGAAGCCACACCACAAGATGCCAACCACTCATCAGCAGTAAAAATTAGAAGGCCAGATTGAAGTACAGAAATGAGCTGCAAAAGTTCTGGAACATAATCTTATGGACTGATGAGACCAAGATTTATCTCTAACAAACTGATGGAAAGGCCAAAGTGTTGAGAAAGAAAGGAACTGCTTATGATCCGAAGCATACAAGGTCATCTGTGAAGCATGGTTCAGGTAATGTCATGTCTTGGGCATGCATGGCTGCTTCTGGAACAGGCTCATTAATATTTATTGATGATGGTAGCAGCAGAATCAATTCAGAAGTGTACAGAAACATTTTGTCTGCCAATTTACTGAGAAATGCATTGAAACTAATCAGGAGGAAGTTTATCAGGACAATGACCCAAAGGACACTGCCAACAAAGCAAAGGAATTCATCAGGGGAAAAAAGTGGAAGGTTTTAGACTGGCCAAGTCAATCACCTGACCTTTACCCAATAGAGCATTGTCCTATACAAACGGTGATATGTCATAAGTTGTTTAACACATCTAGATTTGAATACCAGGAAATGAAAGCTGAAATTCTGAACTCCTGTCTCATACTCATCCGTTGATCTTAAAGCCAAATGTCTTCAGTGACCAACAAAAACAATGGAATTTGCCTTAGTGTTCCAATACTTTTGGAGGGGACTGTATATATGTATATGTGTATTCGTTTTATGTTCCTTCATTAGTTTCAGCTTCTTTATACTGTTTTCATGACATGATTTCTTTCCACCCTATTTGATGCTGCTGATTGATCAGCTGGTTCTGTGGAAGCAGCCACAAAACCTGTCCCCAAGCCTCGGCGCAAAACTCTGGATAGACTCACTCAGCTGGACAATATGCATACAGACGATTTTAAAGTCTCATCTAGAGTTGCCACAGCAGTGGAACAGAACAGCTCAGTTTGTGATTCCCTTTCTGTATGGCCGAGGACCTCCGCCACAGTTGAAAGCACCCACAAAGTTGCTGGCACACCAACGGAGATTCACAGCATTGACAATGACTCACAGGATCATGGAGAGGGTAAAGTGGTCCTACCTTAGCTAGAGAGTAGAGTTGCACTGGCAGACCTAACCCACTGTGTGGTACTTTTGAGGATAATTGTTCAGTACATTTTTGTACAGCGCACATTTTTTTTAATACAAGGAGTGTGATGTTAATAACCCCGCTATTTTCAACATTGTTAGTTCCATCAGAAAGGGCTTAGATTGTATACATTTTAATTAAACCAAGTTGTGTGAACTCCTGACCCCTTGTTTCAATTTCAGCTGACTTACAGGAAAAGTAGCCTGGTCTGTAGCTAGCATTCAAGACTGCTATTAACTGCTATTTTCCTGCCAGATAACAGCCACATTTAGTTTATATTGCTTGGCCTGTAATCCATAGGCTGGTTATTTTATGAGAAATTAAGTGGATTATAATGTAATTACATTATTATATTGCAAGTGGTTGTAATTAGCTAACTCATGTTAGCTAGTGAGATTGTATACCAGTAACAGAGATTTTTAGTGCATTGTGAGTAGTTAAAAAGAATCGATGAACATCTGGTAATGCAATTTTCGAAACCCAAATACTTTTTTTTGAAGTTCTAGGACTACAACTGAACATAATTATGATAATCAATAAGTCAATATAATTGTGAAACTATTTTATTAATTCTACAAATGATCGAACTGCAAGAGTTCCATGACAATGTATACCAACCTAGTGCATTCATAAAGTATTCAGACCCCCTTTTCCAAATTATATTACATTACAGCCTTATTCTGAGATGGAATAGATTTATTTTATTCTTCATCAATCTTTACAAAGTACCCCACACATTTTTTGAATGTATATGGACATTTTTAAACAATTAACATTTACCTAGACTAGTGTTTCCCAATCCTGGTCCTTGGGACCCAAAGGGGTGCATGTTTTTATTTTTGCCCTGGCACTCAAACACCTGATTCAGAATAAAGCCTTGATGATAGATTGATTATGTCAATCAGTTGTGTAAGCGGTAGGGCAACATTTGAAAAAGGTGTGTGAGTCAGAGTTTCCCAATCCCCGGTACCAGGATTGGGAAACACTGATCTAGACCCTTTGCTATGACACTTGAAATTGAGCTCTGGTGCCTCTTGCTTCAACTGATCATCCTTTAGATGTTTCTACTGTACAACTTGATTGGTGTCCACCAGTGGTAAATCCAATTGATTGGACATGATTTGGGATGGTGCACACCTGTCTTTATTAAGTCCCACAGTTGAGAGTGCAAGTCAAAGCAAAAACCAGGCTATGAGGTTGAAGTTGTCCGTAAAGCTCGAGGCACTCCAAGATTGTGTCAAGGCACTGGGGAAGGATAGGGTTAGGGTTTCTGCAGCATTAAATGTCCCCAAAAACACAGTGGATGTTTAGAACCAGAAATACACTTCCTAGAGCTGTCCACCTGGCCAAACTGAGCAATCAAGGGGAGAATGGACTTGGTCAGAGAGGAGACAAAGAACCAAATGGTCACTCTCACAGTGCTCCAGATTTCCTGTGTGGAGATGGGAGAATTTTCTGGAAGTACAACCAACCCTGCAGTACTCCACTAATCAGACAAGTGGGGTTAAGTGGCCAGTCGGAAGCCGTTTTCAGTAAAAGACACAGAACCCAAAAGATTTGCCAAAAGATCCCTCTCAGACCATGAGAAACAAGCTTGTCTGGGCTGATGAATCCAAGATTGAATGCCAGTCTTCATGTCTGGGGGATACCTGGCACCACTCATCACCTGGCCAATACCATTCCTACTGTGAAGCATGGTGGCGACTGCATAATGCAGTGGGCATGTTTTACAGTGGCAGTGAATGCGAGACTAGTTAGAATATATGAAATTATGAATGGAGCAATGTAAAGACAGGTCCCTCCCCTAAAACACTCAGAACCTCAGAAAGGGCAACCCTACAATATGATAATGACCCTAAGGCCAAGTCAACACAGTAGTGCTTTCAGGACAAGTCTGTGTATATCCGTAAGCTAGCCAGCACATCTCTGGAGAGCAGAGACGCAGAAACATCCTCCATCCAACCTGAAAAGGCTTGAGTGAATCTGCTGAAAAGAACAGGAGGATCTCCTCAAATACAGGTGTGCAAAGCTAGCTACCTATGGTGCTTTGACAAAGTACTGAGTGAAGGAATCTTGCATAGATTTACAATTGATCTGAAATCACATTTAACCCATTTTAGAATAAGTAACATAACAAATGTGGAAAAAGTAAAGAGGTCTGAATACTTTTTGCACTGTTAGTACATTTTACTCAAATAGTGGAGATGGTTGGTGGGCAAGTGAACATGAATCAACCAAAGCAGGACTGTTGGGAAAATTAAACTAGCCCACATCTTGAATGACAGCCTTAGTTTCTTGTTTATGTAAAGTTAATTTGGAAAATGTTCAGATACCTGGCCTGGCTTTCAGGACAGAAATTGGCAATTACAGACTTGTGCAATTCTTCTCTGACCAAGCATTTACAGTAACTATTATCAATGTCAGTGTTTGGAGAAAAATAACCTTCTACGGTCCTGTACAGCCCTACTTGAATATTATATTTAATTTATAATGTGGGTTTCCAGGATTTCTAAGATCTGGAAGGACCTTCCGTAAGTCTCTGAGAGGATCGCTGTCTATTCAGGAGGAGGACGAAGAGGAGCAGCAGCATCAGGGAGAGAAGGGTTCAGAGGCGGGGGGTACGGAGCCTGTCATTATCAGCAGAGACAGTCTGGAGTCTGAGGGTGAGTCTGCTCTGAAGTGATGATGGATACATTTATCCATATGCACACACATACATAAGCACATTAAGGCTGCATCTATTGATTATTTTTGGCAGACCACGTAAAATGAGTCTGCCAAGAAGAGCAAAAGTCTCTGACTGAATGACTTGCTACCCATTGTTAAATAGTGTAGTGATTAGAGACGTACACTGCCTCCCAGGAGATCAGGTAGAGAATCTTGCCATGGACAAGAAAGATTCGCTGAGTATAAACTGGCTATGAGCATCAGTAGCTACATACAATTAACCCAACAAACAAGCCAAAAGGAAAGTTTACCTGCATCAGCTGAAGTTTTTGTGGAGGCAAGAAATTCACCACAAATGTTGTCTTGTATACAGGCTTTTGAAATGCATGTTGAATATACATTTCTGTGGTGTACTGGTTACCGACACAGCTTTCCACGTGGGCAACCGGGGTTCGAATCTCGAACGTTTCGTTAATATTAGTTTTATGTTTCTACTTACCGGGTATTTTTGTTTGATATAATACAGTAAAATCTCAGAAATGTTTGCATATTGTGTTTATTTTTGTTTAGCATACTATTAGCAAGGTAAAGGAAAAATTATATATTTAAAATGAACATCTTTACTGTACATGGTGTAATTCATCTTTGAAAAAAATCACGTGACAATGTTCAATGGAAGCCAAAGTCAACAACCGATTGAGGCCTGGATTCAAAGTCACACTAAAAATGTATGTAAATAATTGAAATCACAGGCTATTCCAATGTGAATTTCATCACAGCAACTCATAATGTGACTCAGTAGAGTGTAGGGCCCCCATGAGCCTGTATGCACTCCCGACAACATCTGTGCTTGCTTCTGTTGAGACGGCAGATGGTGTCCTGGCGGATCTCCCAGACTTGGATCAGGGTATCTGTGAGCTCCTGGACAGTCGGTGGTGCTACTATGGCATCAGATGCACGGATACATAACATACCAGAGGTTTTCAATTTGATTCAGGTCTGGGGAACATGAGGGCCAGTCAATTGCATCAATGCCTTCGTCATCCAGGAACTGCCAACCCTCTCTGGCCGGACATTGTCCTGCAACAGGAGGAACCCAGGGTCTACTGCACCAGCGAAAGTCTGACAATGGGTCTGGGAATTTCATCCTGATGTCTAACAGCACTCAGGGTACCATTTGCTTGCACCTGTAGGTCTGTGCAACCCTCCATGGCTGCCACCTCAGACCATCACTGACCCACCACCAAACCGGTTATACTGGATAATGTTGCAGGTAGCATAACGTTCACCACGGCATCTCCAGGCTCTTTCATTTCTGTCACATGTGCTCAGTGTGAACCTGCTCTCATCTGTGAAGAGAACAGGGCACCAATGGCAGACCTGCCAATTCTGGTGTTCTCTAGCTGTTGCCAGTCAAGCTGCACAGTGCTGGGCTGTGAGCACACGTCCCACTAGAGGATGTTGGGCCCTTATGCCATCCTCATGGAGTCTGTTTCAGACAGTTTGGGCAGAAAAATGCACACCAGTATCCCCCTGGAGGTCATTTTGTAAGGCTCTAAGAGTGTTCTTCCTCTTGCTCCTCACACAGAGGAGCAGATACCGGTCCGGCTGCTGAGTTGATGCTCTCCTACGGACCTGTTGAGCTCTCCTCGTGGTACGGCCCATCTCTTGGTATCTCCTCCATGCTCTTGAGACTTTACTGGGTAACACCTTCTTGTGATGGCATTCATGAATGTGCCATCCTGGAGGAGTTGGACTGCCTGTGCATTCTGAATGGGCTGCAGCTACCGCCTCATGCTACCAGTAGTGACAAGGACACTATCATAACACAAAACTAAAGAAGAATCCATCAGGAAGGATAAGGAGAGTGCAATTGTCTGTGGCCACCACCTGTAAAACTATTCCCCTTTTGTGGTTGTTTTGCTGTTGCCTCTCAGTGCATATATTGGGTTTTGGAAGTGTTCCTGAGCCCATGCTGTGATGTTCACTACAGTATCGTGTTTGTTTTTGATGCATTGCCGTCTGAGGGCCTGAGGTTTACGGGCATCAAATATCCGTTTGGTGCCTTGCTTACAGACATTACTCCAGTTTCTCTGGTTTTATGATTTTGTCTACCATATATGATGAAATCCCCAACATTTTATATTTTTATAATTATTTTTTAATTGTGGCACTTCTTTCCCCGCAGTCTTTCATAGAGTGGTAAACCCCTTCCTGACAGGCCCATCCTTGCTGGAATGATCATTTAGTACCTATTCATGTTACTGACCTTTTGCCAATTGACCTAATTAGTTGTGCGATATTCCACCAGATTTAGTAATTAAACATGTTTCTATTTTGCCGCTAAGTTTTCTGGGGATTATGACCCGTCGACTAGTTCAGTCTACAGTCAACACACAGTGGAGTGATGGTTGCTGATAATGTGGCTCTGTACGCCAATGTAAATATATCATTGACAATAGTCATTAACAACATTAAACATGTCTAATCTGTACTTTTAATGAATTTGATGTTATTGTAATGTACAGAAAATTGCTTATTTAAAAAACAAGGACATTTCTAAGTGACCCAAAACTTTCTAACTGTATTTTATTTTGCAGTTCTATTTTTTCCACCAATGAATGCACAGAGAAATGTAAGCTATGTCTACATCACCACATAAATGATAATTAAATAATTGATTTATTAGTGTAATATCTTTGAAACCTTAAAAAACATTCTGCAATTTAAAATGATTTGTTTTAGTTATTGTGTTGAATGGAAATTATAGGTCTCCACCTTATGTCTGAGCCCAATATTTGATTATTGTGGATGTTGTTTACAGTATTCTTAGCATTCATTTGGGAAAAATAAAAATGTACACACACACACACACACACACACACACACACACACGTATAAGTACATATCTGTTTGTGTGTGCATTCCCAGGTTCTGTAATGGCATCCGGACAAGGTCCGTTCATAGCCATGGGTCTGGGTATGGATACTCTGGAGGAAGAGTTGGAGAAGGCTAGCTTTTTTGGCCACCTGGAGGGAGGTGCATCCTCCACCATAGACTACTCCAGACTGAACAGAGACCTGGATTCTTCCACCACCACAATCACTCTGGGGTATTTATGTTGCTAAAGTGAGGTATTCTCAGTGGTTCCCAACCTTTTCCAGTTACTGTACAACCCACAAAATTGTGCTCAGCTCTGACTACTCCTGAAGTACCCACGCATGGTAATTTTACTAGTAAGCCAATGGTTTCGTGAGGGCTCTAGTACCCCTGGGTGAGAACCACTGCTGAAGACAGGTCATGGGTCCATTTTATCCTCCCACCAAATGTTAAGGTTAAGACTTGGTGTAATGATACATATATGTTTGTCTATAGCCATGGTAAGGGACAGCTCAGTTTGGTATTCACTGTGTGTTAAAACAACAATGTGCCCTTTCATGATAAAGCATTAACATTTGGTCACTAGTAAATGTAAATAGCCTGTGTATGTTGGCATCTTTATTGTGAAATCACCCCAGTATTTCTATCACTAGCACTGGACTGAAATGCAAAGGCCAAAGCACAACACTGTCTCTAGAAATCAAGCAGCTCCTTGAATTTGATTGTAACTGGGCCCAAAACTGTCTAGTTCGTTTTTTTGCTCTAGTTATTTAATTTGCAGAATGTTTCTTTTAACGAGCAATCCAAATTAAACAGGTATTAGCTTTTTTCATATTTTTGGGGTACAATGTAGATAATGAAGAGTAGTTGACCCAAGATCTGTTTCTAGGCACTGGAGAATGGCACTCCTTCCCAGGTGTCACAGTATTACAGACATTACAGTTAGTCTTGGCTTGTGATTAATGAATGACAATTGTTTTGCTTTTACTCCAGTAAAGCAGAGGTGGCCATGGTTGGGATTGATCAGAGAAAGGGCATGGTTCTGGAGTCCAGACGATCCCCATCAGGTGCTCATAGAATTATGTAATATTCTAATTAAATGGGATATCTATGCTCACCCTACTCCAGACCTTGCTGGTTCAACGGGACTTCTCAGGGATCAACGTTAAATTTTTTCCTCAGTATTGGCCGAAAGACTATTGGCCATAAATTCATTTGCGTTACAAATATACTATTAAAGATATAGCTGTTCTTAGGAAATGTGAGATTTTAATAGCAAATGTGCAGGCAGAGATGCTAATGCAAAGAGAGCCTCTAAAAGTATTTCTGTTATAAGCCTATCAAGACATACAAATATACAGCCCTGGAAAAAGTTTAGACCACTGCACATTTTTCTTTCCTTTCCAAAAAAGTCGAAAAGGAAGGTTTTCAGTGAGGAACAGAAGGGTTAATATTTAGAGACCACTGCAAATTGAACGCTTCTGTTCCTAACTCAAAACTTTCCTTTTCTACTTTTTTGGAAAGGATAGAACAAGGTGCAGTTGTCTCTTAATTTTTATCCGGAGCTTTATTCATTTCATGATTTAAGAGGGTTAATCAGAGGTAGGATTTCTCTCATATTTAGAGTGCTAGAGGAGGTTGGTAAAAAACAATGGCCTTTTTTGCAGCATTCTTTTCTCATCTATACCAAGGGGTCCATTAATTCTGTAGTGAACCATACAGTGGGGAGAAAAGTATTTGATACACTGCTGATTTTGCAGGTTTTCCTACTTACAAAGCATGTAAAGGTCTGTAATTTGTATCATAGGTACACTTCAACTGTGAGAGAAGGAATCGAAAACACAAATCCAGAAAATCACATTGTATAATTTTTTAATAATGAATTTGCATTTTATTGCATTACATAAGTATTTGATACATCAGAAAAGCAGAACTTAATATCTGGTACAGAAACCTTTGTTTGCGATTACAGAGATCATATGTGTCCTATAGTTCTTGACCAGGTTTGCACACACTGCAGGAGGGATTTTGGCCCACTCCTCCATACAGACCTTCTCCAGATTCTTTATGTTTCGGGGTTGTCGCTGGGCAATATGGACTTTCAGCTCCCTCCAAATATTTTCTATTGGGTTCAGGTCTGGAGACTGGCTAGGCCGCTCCAGGACCTTGAGATGCTTCTTACGGAACCACTCCTTGGTTGCCCTGGCTGTGTGTTTCGGGTCGTTGCCATGCTGGGAGACCCAGCCACGACCCATCTTCAATGCTCTTACTGAGGGAAGGAGGTTGTTGGCCAAGATCTCGTGATACACAGCTCCATCCATCCTCTCCTCAATACGTTGCAGTCGTCCTGTCCCCTTTGCAGAAAAGCATCCCAAAAAATGATGTTTCCACCTCCATGCTTCACGGTTGGGATGGTGTTCTTCAGGTGGTACTCATCCTTCTTCTTCCAAACACGGCAAGTGGAGTTTAGCTCTATTTTTGTCTCATCAGACCACATGACCTTCTCCCATTCCTCCCCTGGATGATCCGGATGGTCATTGGCAAACTTCAGACGGGCCTGGACATGTGCTGGCTTGAGCAGGGGGACATTGCGTGTGCAATCCATGATTTTAATCCATGATTGTGTAGTGTGTTACTACTGGTTTTCTTTGAGACTGTGGTCCCAGCTCTGTTCAGGTCATTGACCAGGTCCTGCCGTGTAGTTCTGGGCTGATCCCTCACCTTCCTCATGATCATTGATGCCCTACAAGGTGAGATCTTACATGGAGCCCCAGACCGAGGGAGATTGACCGTCATCTTGAACTTCTTCCATTTTCGAATTATTGCACCAGCAGTTGTTGCCTTCTCACCCGGCAGCTTGCCTATTGCCCTGTAGTCCATCCCTGACTTGTGCAGGTCTAAAATTGGATCCCTCATGTCCGTACACAGCTCTCTGGTCATGGCCATTGTGGAGAGGTTGGAGTCTGATTGAGTGTGTGGACAGGTGACTTATGCAGGTAACGAGTTCAAACAGTTGCAGTTAATACAGGTAATGAGTGGAGAAGAGGAGGGCTTCTTAAAGAAAAACCAACAGGTCTGTGAAAGCTGGAGTTCTTACTGGTTGGTAGGTGATCAAATACTTATGTCATGAAATAAAATGCAAATTAATTATTAAAAAAATCATACAATATGATTTTCTGGATTTTTGTTTTAGATTCTGTCTCTCACAGTTGAAGTGCACCTATGGTAAAATTGGTACAGACCTCTACATGCTTTGTATTTAGGAAAACCTGCAAAATCAGCAGTGCATCAAATATTTGTTCTCCCCACTGTATTTCCAATGTTCCCCCTAAACTCATTTTCTTCTTGAGGTGAGCAAATAATCTGCTCCTTCTCAGTGTCATAAATTAAATCTAATTCCTTAAAGCTGAGTCTGTGATTTTGTTACAGCCATCTCATATTGAAGAAAAAGTTTATTGACAGTAGGCCACAAACAGTGTAGCCTACATTTTAAGCTGTTTTTGCAATTGAGGTCATATTAAAAAAATACCTAAAAGGAACAGTGTGTTTTGAGACGGTCATCAAAGTTGTTTTTTACTCAGTGGCAAAGATTGATAGTAAAGATTGTATACTGCATCTGCTTGACACCTTAATTCCATTTGTGCCTACTGTAGCCTCCCCATCCTACAGCGAGGATGAGGACTTTGAAGAGGAGGGAAGTGGGAAGGAGGTTATTGAGGTGAGAATGTCCAATTTACACAAAACCTTCCATATTTATCACTTTTTATATTAGAACCAACAACAATATTGCCATGTTTGATCAATATATATTATAGTGGGCACAATAATCAACATATTGAAACACCTTCACAAAGAACATAGTGGTGCTTTATTGGACACATTTAAATACTGTGTCTTGATATTTAAAGGGATCTGACTCTTGCAAAACCAATCAATTGGCTGTAATTTGTGCCATGTACAGTGAGGGGAAAAAAGGAGTTGATCCACTTCTGATTTTGTAAATTTGCCTACTGACAAAGAAAGAATCAGTCTGTAATTTTAATGGTGGGTTTATTTGAACAGTGAGAGACAGATTAAGCCAAAACATCCAGAAAACTCATGTAAAAAATGTTATAAATTGATTTGCATTTTAAAACATGACTTAGTACTTGGTGGCTAAACCCATGTTGGTAATCACAGAGGTCGTATGTTTCTTGTAGTTGGCCACCAGGTTTGCACACATCTCTGAAGGGATTTTGTCCCACTCCACTTTGCAGATCTTCTCCAAGTCATTAAGGTTTCGAGGCTGACATTTGGCAACTCGAACCTTCAGCTCCCTCCACAGATTTTCTATGGGATTAATTTCTGGAGACTGGCTAGGCCACTCCAGGACCTTAACGTGTTTCTTCTTGAGCCATTCATTTGTTGCCTTGGCTGTGAGTTTTGGGTCTTTGTCATGCTGGAATACCCATCCACAACACATTTTCACTGCCTTGGCTGAGGGAAGGAGGTCCTTAGTCAAGATTTGATGCGGTGAAGTTGTTCTGTCCCCTTAGCAGAAAAACACCCCCAAAGCATAATGTTTCCACCCCCATGTTTAACGTGGGGATGGTGTCCGTGGGGTCATAGGCAGCATTCCTCCTCCTCCAAACACGGCGACTTGAGTTGATGCCAAAGAGCTTGATTTTGCTCTCATCTGACCACAACGCTTTCACCCAGTTCTCCTCTGATTCATTCAGATGTTCATTGGCAAACTTCAGATAAGCCTGTACATGTGCTTTCTCAGCTCTACCTCTCCACAAAACCTGCAGCTGCCCCTTTTACCTTCCTCATCAACTGCCACAAAGACATTCAAAACCAGAGGAACACAAACCTCATAACTCCACAGCAATAAGACAGAGGTCATGCTCAGTGGCTCCAAATCCAAACTCTTTAAACACCACAAACTCATTATCACTCCCCGACAGTTTCTCAGTCCCTCTGTCAACTCAAGTCAAAGTCCTTGTTGTCACTATGGATAGTTTGCTTTTGATCGAATCAGACAAATACAATTACCCGGACCTCATTTTTTTCACCTCCGCCATATCTCTTGCACCTCCGCCATATCTCTTGCACCTCCGCCATATCTCTTGCACCTCCGCCATATCTCTTGCACCTCCGCCATATCTCTTGCACCTCCGCCATATCTCTTGCAACTCTCTGACCTCCTGCTTGGGTATGTCCCCTCTCACTCCCTCTGCTCTACCTCTGCTGGCCTACATGTCACCCCCCCTTTCCTTCTCTCAGCTATGTTTACCTGCCTAGCACCGAGGTTCTGGTACATGCTTCCCCAACACATTCAAGCTTTTTAAAGTGTACTAAATTTCTTTAAAAAATTACTAAAGACCCACTTATTCTGTAGAGGACTTTCTTTCTGCCACCCCTCTGTACTCCAACTGATACTGGGTTGTTGCTTTTCCTCATTCAGTCATCTTTATCTGCTTACCCGGTATTAGGTCATGGCGGCAGAAGCTCCAGCAGGGGACCACAAACTTCCCTTTCCCGAGCCCCATTTGCCAGCACTGACTGGGAAATCCTGAGTCGTTCCCTGGCCATTGTCAAACTATAATCTCCCCACCTAGTCCTGGGTCTACCCCGAGGTCTCCTCCCACCACCCTAGAGAGACGTCCTGGGGCATCCTTACCAGATGTCCGAACCACCTCAACAGGCTCCTTTCAATGCAAAGGAGCAGCGGCTCAACTCAGAGTTCCTCACAGATGACTAAGCTTCTCACCCTATCTCTAAAGGAGACGCCCGCCACCCTTCTGAGAAAACTAATTTCCGCCACTTGTACCAGTGATCTAATTATTTCGGTCAGCAACCAGCCATGATCATAGGTGAAGGTTGGGAAAAAAAAGATTGGTATATCGAGATCTTTGCCTTCCAGCTCAGCTCTCTTTTCATCACAACGGGGCGGTAAAGTGAATGCAATACCGCCCCCGCTGCTCCGATTCAACAGCCAATCTCCCGTTCCATTTTACCCTCACTCGCAAACAAGACCCCGAGATACTTGAACTCCTTTACTTGGGGTAACCCCTCATTCCCTACCCAGAGGAGGCACTCCAACAGTTTCCTGCTGAGAACCATGGCCTCAGATTAAGAGGTGCTAATCCTCATCCCAAACGCTTCGCACTCTGCTGCAAACTGGTCCAGTGAGTGCTGGAGGTCACAGAGCGATGATTCCATCAGAACCACATCCTGCAAAAAGCAGAGATGAGATCACCGGGCCACCAAACTGCAACCACTCCCCACCCCGACGACGCCTTGATATCCTGTACAGGAACGTTACACACATGATTGGTGACAAAGCGCAGCCCTGACTGAGGCCAACACCCACCTGGAACAAGTCTGACTTACTACCGAGGAACCCGAACACAGCTCTCAATATGGACGTACAGGGATTGGATAGCCCTAAAAAGGGGCCTCCTCACCCCATACTCCTGTAGCACCTCTCACAGTATCTCCTGGGGGACCTGGTCATACGCCTCCTCCAGATCCACAAAACACATGTAGACTGGATAGGTATATTCCTAGGCCCCGTCCAGGATCCTTAGAAATGTTCATCCTTAGCAACAAAACAGCATTGCCAGCAGAAACCTACAAAACACTTCCTAGACTGAGCCTCAAAGAACCTTTCAATGTTGCTTTGCTTAAAAATAATTGCTATGGAAATCCCATTATCATATGATTTCAACTGATACTTAATATGTTCACTGATCCGGTATCAATCTGTTTTTGACGTAACATTATTAACTACCATTCACAACTCAGGACAACCTCTTAGCATTTGCTAGCTACCGATAACATCATTGCTGAATAACAGAGGTTGTGTGGTTGCAAGAGAATCTTTTTTGCATAATACCAGTTTCAACTCACCAAATAACAGCCGCTGTTTTGTCAGTACACAGCCCAAAAAAATCTGTTCTAGCGTAACCAATTGCTGAATTGAGTTTGAAGTGTTCTTTGAGTTAGTTTTCTGCATGAAATGCAGCTTCCGTTGCTCGGGAAGCGCAGGTTTAATTCCTTAATTTGGATGATGCTAATAATGTTAATTCCATGCTGGGACACGTGAGTAATGGCTTGTTGTGAAAAAGTGAATCATGGGCCTTCAAGAACAAATAAAGGTAAGTTTTATTTCACCCAAATATGAATCTAGGACGTTGTATCCCTTTAATGGGGATTGTCTAAGATATGTCTTTGATTAGCTGACAGTGTGAAGGGTGACTAACTCCATGGGTCTTCGGTTTGTTCATAATCTATTGTCTCTTCTTGCTTTCTTTCTTTTTCTTTCAAGAAGCCTGATATGCCTGCCATGCTTGCCAAAGGTATTATACATAACGTATATATTCATCTTTTAAATATTATTGTTTTAGTGGGTCTTTCAGTATGCAATATTGTGAATGAAACAACATTTTCACATTTTAAAGCAGGTATGAAAGTAAAGCACACAGTGTAAAATGCAACTGTACTTTAACGGATCTGTATCCTAAATGTGGTTATAATGGGGCTCTTTTGGGTGCCTTGAATATTAGGCAGAAATATTTGGCATTTGATATCATTCTGGTGATCATAACATCACTATTGAATTATTTTTAAAATGTGTATAGGGGCATGTACCAATAATCCATGATGTCAATCATGATGGAACAGTGTTTGCACCATAAGATAAATGTAAAATGGCCTCATTCCTTGACACAATCATCAGACCCAAAAACTCCCACAGGAGTCCACATTTGTGCTCCTTAACACCTAGTTTTACATCTTTGTGCATTGGCCTTGGATAGAAGCGGTATCTGAATTATAACCCTGCCTTAAATTCCAGCTTTGTGTTGCTGACATTGTATAGTTTTTGATGAGAATGGGTCTACAAGGTGATGGCTCAATACTGTGATCATTTTCGAGGCTTTTAAGGCATTGTGCCACTTAACCTGTTAAGTGTCCATCTATCCCTAAGTGGTCCACTTCAACATTCAACTAATGTTCTTCTTTGTCAATGGAATTTGTATGCTGTCATGAGGAATGTACCTGGGTTTTTGTGGTAGGCAAGATATTGGAACATCATCAAGATAAGAGGTGGCGTACTACCAGTTTGGCCGGAGCAGAATTTCGAAGGTGGCCTGGGCCCCATTGAGTCTGAAAGGCAGGACCCAGTTGCCAGTTGGTGTTGAACAGTTTTCTCCCTGGCATGTGGGGCTAGGGGCGCTTGCTTGCACCATTTGGACCTGAGTCCAGGGTGGAGATGCCCAGGGGATCCAGTGAGGTGCAGGCAGATCACATTCCCCAGTTCTGTGTTGATGTGGTTCTAGATGGTGTTGAAGAGAACACATAAAATAACTGGTCTATTAGTTTCTGAAGTTCCTGACATCGATGGGGCTCTCTCCCTAGGGAACTTTCTCTCGGGTCATTGAGGAAAGGCCACGGATGATCATGGGTGGTCATGAGTCGTGAGTGGTTACCAGTGCTTGAACCGCTTCACTTTCCTAGAGGACATGCCCTATCCTTTCTCGCATGTCCCACACTTACTCACTCATAGCATGATGCCATCAAGTAGGCTTCGCAGATGGTGCACATGCATAAACTAAAACAGCGAGAATCTGGTGAAGGCTTAGGGAAGCTCATGCACTGCAAAGAGCATATGTATGATCCTCAAGACCCAGTTCTGGCTGTACTCATCCATCACCCACTGCAGCATTCTCTTTTGGGTCTGGTAGAATCTGTCCACCAGACTGCATATCTGAGGATTGTAAATGGAGGTGCGGTGGTGTCGTACATGGAGGACCCGTCAGAGGTCCTTTTTCTGATGGGGCATGAAGTGTTGCCCTCGTTTGTGATGATGTCCTTGGAGATTCCTCATGGCAGAATAGAATAGTTTTTGAGGTGGCACATCTGAAGGGCATTGCTTCTGGGTGCTGGGTGACATGGTCCATGTTCACAAGGGTATATTCATGGCAGAAGAATTTTGATGATTGGGAGGGGCAACAAAGGAACTGAGTGCAGTTGTCAGCGTGTGGTTTTCTGGCAGATTTCTGCGTTGTAATATCAGAAAAAGTCTGTAATGCATCAGCAATTATAGTAGAATGATAGTATTACAAAACATCTATTCAACTGAAATTATTTTTGCTGCATCCTAAACTTTAGAATTTCAGTTGGTTAAGAACAGTCAAATGGAAAAGCTGCACAGTACCTTTTTTCCTACTATGTCACCTAGAAATGTGATAATCTGCTCTTCAAGCCCACCGAAGAACAGACTGGAGCAAGCAAAAGAAGATTCTGGTTGCTGAAATACACAGTTTATTCAGTTTATGTTCAAGCGAGAAAACAAGCACTGAAAATGTAGTGAATCTTTACCAGCTTCAGTTTTCCAAAAGTGGAATTTACAGTGGAATTAACAAGAAGACTTGAGCATAAGATTGTTTCAAAAGGGAAATATGGTGTATATTCAGTCTCTTGTGTCAATGAAATATGAAAAAGCTTTTAAAACAACAGGAATTTTATACTTAGGTCCAGTAACAACAGCACATCTTTCCACATATATCATGAGATTTACATTGAACTATATAGTGTTTGTATTGTGTCCTTTGTGTTTTGTCTCTGTGATACAGCATGTTGTATTTTAAATAATACAGTGACTCAGGGAATAAAATGCAGAATCACAGCGTTTAATTTGAGGGTGTTTTCATCTACAATATTAACAATTTAGGAATTGTTACCCTACAATTGGGTAACTTTGTACAAAATGTGCAGTTATTTCAAAATGATGAATCCGATGTTGATGAATATACCCTCACATTTAAAGGTGCCCTATGCAACTTAACGCCATCTATCGGCAGTAATGCCACCTATTGGTTCTATAACTCCCTTAGGATATGACATGGTCATTACTAACTTTGAGCATACTGACTGTTTGAAGCAATGTTTCTCAAACTGTCGAGTCTGGAACAATGAACACAGACTTTAGTTTCAAATGGGGTTAAAGTTGATAGGCCCTTTCCATAACTACGGAACCCTGAATAAACACAGTAAACAGCTAAATCAATCAAAACTTCATCTGGGCTATCTATTGCATTAGATGCATTGCTGTAATTGAGGGACTCATTGATGGTTATCTACAGAACATGAAATCATAATCGTGCTAGCTAGCGCTAGCTGGAACTATAATATGCGCACTGACCAGTTTGCACAAGCCTGAATCTAGCTAATAGGCAATATTGCTTCTTTGAGAGCAATATTCACGTATGCATAAGGTTTGTTCAAACAACCCACAATGCATTTATTTTTATACTTTTTTATACAACTAAGCTCGCTAGCTTATTGTCTCATGTATCTGCGCTCTTAAAAATAGAATAAACAAGAACATTGAAAGATTTTCTACATAGTATTATTTTTTCTCCGTCATCATCGATCTAGTAATTTACACATAGTTAATGAAATCTATCTAGCCAACTAGCTAAGTGAGGTGATGTAGCCTACTTGTCAAGCAGAAAGGTAACCAACTCTGCACCACTATTGACACAAACTTCAGCTCTCGCTATCAAATGCAAAATGTGCCCTTTTTTGTCTTATGCTCGTGTTGCTTCTGTATATTTTTGTTTCTGGAACGTTCAGTGTAGGGTACATGAACCAAAAAAAAGCTTGTCATTGGCCCTCACCTCACACCTTCAAGGAAGTACACGCCTACAAATGTCCCGGCCTTCTATGTTTTACTTACAACTATGGCACTGGGGGGTAGTGTCAGTCTTGACACTGCCAGAGACTGTTTTTAATGTTAACTGTTGGTATGAAAGGGTTGTCGGATATTTTAAATGTTAATTGCTGCATAAGACCCCTTTTAAGCAGGCAACCTGCATGTTAACCCCAAACACACGGTGTCATTTAAATTCAAATGTGCTGGACCACAGATCCCAAAGATAAAGAATGTCACTGCTTACTGTGTTTTGTTTGTACATTGTACCTGTTCAAATATGTCCTGAAACCAGTATTGTATTTATCTGGATTTTCTGTGGTTTTGATCACATATTTTTCTTAGTGTCTCTCCATGATTCTTTGGACTCAGCCAGTGGTCTCCTTCCCCTTGGAGTGTATGGTGACCTTGAGGAGGAACTGGGAAGGAACATGAGGGCAGAGCGAGTATTACCAGGTAAGACACGACTGTAGAGGCTTTCGCTCTAATAAATGGATTTAAGCAAATATAACTGTGTGCTAGTTTGGTGGCACTAATTGTAAGTCCCTTTGGATAATATAGTCTGACAAATGCCTGCAATAAAGAAAATTGTGTTATATGTGAACTTTGTGTTCTTTGTGGTTTCCTGTCTGATCTCGATAGACACGTCATATGGCCAGAGTGGGGTTAGCAAAATGGAGGGTCCACCGGATGCCTACAATCAAATCAGTGGCTCTGTAGAGGACTCAGATCACCATCACCACCCTGTATCCCCATTCAGCAGGGAGAGATGTTCGAGCAGCAGTTCTGGCCATGTTTCTCCCACGGTACTAGATCTCTGCAGAGGAACACCACTACCACCAGTCTCCACTATAGAATCAGGTTGGTTAGTCTTGCTTACACTACCGGTCAAATGTTTTAGAACATCTCAGTTTTCCAGTTTTTATTAAAAAAAATTGTCAGTTGTGGTCACACACTGAGGAACCATCCTTTCGCCTACCTGACGGCATACACATTTTTTTTGGAAGTCTTGCAGTCTTTTGAACTGCATATCACGTTAGCTCTTGACTCTCAAACACTTGCCTTCTGATTCTGTTATGGCTTTTGGCCTCTTCCTGTCAGTTTCCTCCTGTTTCCAAGCGTGTTTTGATGGTGTAGGACACTATCTATGAGAAAACTCACAGATACCTTGGCTTTCTTTGCAGTTTCTTTTAAGGAATGAACTGGTCAGTCTTCCTTTGTTAATTGCCCTTTTCTCACCATTATGATTGCAATATTTTTCAACACTGGTTTTATACAGACAGAGGGTTTGTAAGCAATCAACAAATGTTGGGACAGCTGTAAGTTGTTAACCCATTACTTGTTTCCTGAATATAATTATATATATTTTTTTTATAACTCTGAAATGTACATTATTTTTCATTTTTGGTAACGTATTTTTTTATACCTCACCAGCAAGATATAGACAGACAAAATAGAAACCACCGTACTGCCGCATACAGACACACACCACACACTTAAAGGTGAGGGGGGAAATAAATATGTTGCCTTTTATGCTGTTGGTCCTTCATGTGCTGCCAAAACCGATGCATGGACTCAAGACCCCTGAAGGTGTCCTGTGGTATCTGGCACTAGACCATTAGCAGCAGTTCCTTCAAGTCCTGTAAGTTGTGAGGTGGAGCCACCGTAGATCGGACTTGTAGGTCCAGCACATCCTACAAATACTCTATCAGATTGATATCTGGGGAATTTGGAAACTCTTCATCATGTTCCTCAAACCATTCCTGAACATGTGTGCAGTGTGGCATGGTGCATTATCCTGCTGTAACAGGCCATTGCCATGAAGGGGTGTACCTGGTCTGCAACTATGTTTATGTAGGTGGCATGTGTCAAATTGACGTCCACATGAATGCCCAGACCCAGGGTTTCCCAGCAGAACATTGCCCAGAGCATCACACTCTCTCTGCTGGCTTGTCATCTTTCCACAGTACATCCTGGTGCCATCACTTGCCCTGGAAAACGGTACACATGTATACGGCTGATCCACGTGATATGAAAGAAAACAAGACTCATTAGACCAGACGACCTCCTTCCATTGCTCCAAGGTCCAGTTCCGGCACTCACGTGCCTTTTGTTGGCGCTTTCGATGGTGGACGGGGACTCTGGGCATTCTGACCGGTCTGTGGCTATGCAGCCCCACATGCAGCAGGGAGTGAAGCATTGTGTGTTGTTACACATCCTGTAACCATCATAAACATTTTCAGTGACTAATGCTGCAGTAGACCCAACACCCTTTTCCCAGTTAGTTTTTTCTCCCTCCTCGGACCATTGTCGGTAGGTACTCACTACTGCTGAACAGGAGCACCCCACAAAGCCTTGCCTTTTCAGAGATGCTCTGATCCAGTTGTCTGGCCCTAACAGTTTGTGCCTTGTCGAAGTCGTTCAGGTCTTTACACCTGCCCATTTCTTCTGCATCCAACACATTGACGACAAGAACTGATTGTTTGCTTATCATCCAATCTACCCAGACATGGACATGTGAGCTTGTTAGGAGATGATCAAATGTATGCACTTATCCTGTGTGTGATATTAATGTTTTGGCTCATCAGTGTCCATAACATGGACACTGATGTACAGTAGTATGTATCTTTGTTAATAGACATTTATGTAAGCATATCTTTGAAAATCTCTAAATCTCCGGTCTCTGGACATTCGTTTTCCACACTCCTGTTTCACAGGCTTTGCCATGTTATTTCAGTAACATTACAATAGTAGAGTTAACTTTTCTGGGTGATGCTGTGTGGTTGTATTTCAGGTCCAGATTAATGCTGATATGTGGTTGTACTCTTACAGACTATGGTGAACTAAGAGTGAATAGTGATCTAGTGGTGGGAGTCCAGTCTCCTGCTGGACAACATCAGATGGACAGCCAGGATGGTCACCAGGATACCAGTCACAATGTCTCTCAGAAAAGCAAATATCAACAGGACACCAGCCAAACTCAGGAGACTCAGCAACCTTTTGAGAAGAATGTAAGTACTTTCAGTGAGTCAGTTAACTTACTGGAGCACCAGTTTGTCAGTCTGTGAAACATCAAGTTAATCAGTTGGTATAAATTCATCAGTTTTTGCAATTCAAGGGATAGTTCACACACATAATGACACATTTTCATTGTAAGCGGTCTATGGACAAGGTTGAACCGGGATCCACATTTTGTTTTATTCGCATCATGGTTATCAAATGCTAGTATTTAAGCAGTTGTGGCTTATATACTATACACAAATACTAAGTCCAAAGTCCTGTATTAGCATTGTTTTGCACATCGTATCCATAATGTTGAAAAGTATGTGAAATTCATTATGAAGCTTAACAAATGGCTTTTTAGATTATTTGAACGGGATGTGTGAAGAATGGAGTCCACATGGATCTGTACCAATATTTTAATAGAATTTAATTTACAAATGCCAGTTATGGTACCAATATTATAATTGTATGCTTATAAAAATAATCCTTAATGGTTTTGTTGAGCTTCACGATACATTTCATTTACCTTTGGATGATGTGGCTAGGAACAAAAAAAGATAGGTCTCTGCACTTAGCATTGTTAGCATTTCTGGATGACATCCTGTCTAAGTTTTTTAAACAATGCCAGGGAAAGTAAATCAAGCATGTATTCCTGTCATACTTTGTCCATAGACCGCTTACCAGGTAATAACACCAGTGTATCATTTTGTAATTTGGCCGAACTATCTCTTTAAGAACCAAGCCAACACTATGGCATTCATACACATTAAAGTGCATTCAAGTATATAAGTATTTAAAGATATATTTTAACTGTGCCATTAGTACCACTGTCATTATGTGCCCATGAAGGATGAGGACATGGCTGGTGAGGCAAGCCCCCTAGTGTCCAGACTGAGACTGCAGCTGGATCATAAAGAGAACGAGCTTCAAACCAGAGAAGAGCAACCTCTGCAACAAAACACAGAGCTTAGCTCACTGAGGAAGGAGAACTACCTCCTTCAGAGCAAGGTAGAATGAGAATACTACAAATAATAGTCAATGCATTCTGTGCCTCCTTTTGCATTATGGAGACATGGAACAGATAGATGCATAGGGGATTCATTTGTCTGTCTTTATTAATACACAATGTGCCTAAATGTAATAAATACAATTTTACACAATGTTCTTGTTTATTTGCAGGTGGACATGATTTTTTTTATCCTGTTTAGCTAGTCATTATGCCCCACTATGTACACACATTCAGTGTAAACATACTGTGGCAGGCAGTTGTTGTGTCATTTTTATGTAACAATTTACTACTGTTACATGCACATTGATTTCAGTGAAGTGTATACAATAGCTCCAGCCGTTTGACCACCTGTGGCTTTCTATATCTTACTTTTGTAACACATCTTTTTGACTCTACAATAGTTATAGTTCTGTTCTTCTTTTGCTTTGGCATTTAGTTTAGTTGATTTTTGTCTCTGAGATCAATAGTGTTATTCATGCCATTCAATAAACAGAAATGTCAAAGACACTTGCCACACCCCATTGAAATAAATTATTTAATTAAACAACAGTAAGTCATTAGGATGTCTACCATCCACAGAATGCTAAGTTAAGTAATATTTTGTGTACTCTACACTGTATTTATTTTCATGGATTGTGTATTTTAAACATGTTGTCCTCCTGCTTTTTAGCTGCACATTGCCGAGGAGGCCAAGAATAAGTGCCAGTGGCATCTGGGTCTGTGCAACCCCTTGGACCCCCTCACTGAAAACAAACTCAAAGAAATAGAGAAAGAAATGAAGCAACAGGAGACTCTCATCCGGGGATACCACCAGGTCTGTCTATCTCTGTGGTGACATTAATCAGTCTACCAGATTCTCTATAAACTGTGGAATGCTTTTGGATCTTTATGTGTAAAAAAGAAAGATACAGGTAAAATAACACTTTGTATTTTCATATGTTCACGTAGTAGGTACACTGTTATTCATAATTTATTTGCCAAAGTGATTAATTGGTGTGTATGCTATGATGCTGGTACAGTTTTGTGTCTTGTACCTGCTGCTGTAGCACCAAATGCAGCGACAGTCTGTATTTGTTTGCTAGGCTCTCTGTCTAAAGATGCATGTTAGCCTTTTGTCTACTGGCATCAACTTACCTCTAACCGTCTGATTGTCTGGTAATATTTTTTTCAAATATACAGCGTGTTACTGCATTTTTTTCAGTTCCAAGCTTGGTAGTGAGGCAAAAACGATAAATACATTTCTTTCAAGATTCTTTCATTGTTTAGGCAAATATTTTAATTCAATCTCCATCTGACTTGATTTTCTTCTAGGCAAACCCAGTGGAACTGAAACATGCTATTTTTCTGGTCACTTTTTAGATAGCCGTTGCCTACGCATATTATTGAACACAATAAAACTATTGTTTGTGAAGCACAAAAATGTAACTACCAAATCACTTGTCTGTCATCTAATTATTGGAAGTGTGTCATCTAATTATTAAAATTTTAACAAAAAAGCAAAAGCTGAAAATGTTTCCTTTTTTTTTGTTAGTTTGGGCTAACGTTTCAAGTAACAGTTTAGTTTTTTATCACAAATTGTATCCTATTTTATTTCTAGTTGTCTTGCTAGTGTGCAACTGTGCTGTGTTCTACACCACATGGCTGATGTAGATCTGTGCCTCAACAAAAGTTCTGTTTTCCATATCCTTTGGCCTTATGGCTTGTTTTATTCCTCTGACATTAATTGTAATTTGTGAGACCTTCAATAGACATGTATGTGCCTATCTAAATCATGTCAAAACAATTGAATTTGCCAAAGGTTTGCAGCAATGTATTTGTAGAAAGTTCAAAGATAATTAATGGAAACTGGATGCACCCAAGGTACATTTTGAATACTTGTGGATATGAATACTTGTGTAAATTAGATATTTCTGTTGCTGTTTTTTTTTTACTATTTTCAAAACATTCTTTAAACCTATTTTGGTTTGTTCATTGTGGGGTATTGTGTGTAGATTTATAAGGAATAAAATCAGTTCAATTGCCAAGGTGAAACTTAATGTACTCAATTAAGCATGGTGATTGAGGGGAGGTTTGTTTGTGTTTCAGGAAAATGAAAAGCTGTACCAGCAGATGAAGGCTCTTCAAGCACAGAGTAAACTCAATGAAGAAGCCATGTTCACAGAGAACCAGAGGTTACTGAATGAACTGACGTTTACCAAGTGAGTTGACAAAAACATACACATGTACACAGACACACTCCCCTATCTCTGCCATTGAACTTTAACACTGATAATTATTTATGACCAGGGAGCAGTTGTGCCAAAGTAGCTTGCCAAGAACTGTGCAAAATGTTGGCTGTGTGGACCATATTCAACGCATCACAGAGCTTCAACGTCAAATGGAGGCAGCACAGGTGACTGTTCTTTCCTCGAAGTGACTTTGGTAGGAAACAACCATGGAACTAATCTTAGTGGGAAAGGATAAATATTTTCTTTGTGTGCAGAGAATTGAAGAGAGAATGATACAGGAGAACCGAAGGCTTAAGCAGGAGAAACAGGCTCTGGAGGTGGACCTTCAGATGATGAGGAAAGATCAAGATCTAGCCAAAGCACATGTCAGATCCTCAGGTTTGTGTGGTTTCAATGTGCAGTCTCTTGTATCTATACCCAAAGTACAATGGGATATATACCCTGTATTAAATTTAGTGGATTTGACTAACGATGACAAAATGTCCGTGAATACATCCTAACTTAATCTTTATGAGAAATTATATGTATTGTCCTTGTGCATGTCAGGGGACAGGAGCTTTGAGCTGCAGATGGTGGAGGACAGGTATAAAGAGGAGGTGTGTGCTCTGAAGAAGAAGCTCCAATGGTACGCTGAGAACCAGGAGCTACTAGACCGAGATGCTGCTAGAATGAGGGCTGCCACCGCTGAGACACACAAACTCACAGAGCAGGTACTGTATGCCAGCCACCACAGAGAAACACAAACAAATTGGGCGTTTCAGTTGAGGATAAACCTCAACAGAAACGCCCAATTTGTGGCCCTTTTAAATGAAAGGGGCCACATACGTTGTTTACTTTACTCCTAGCATATATAAATGCATTAATAACCAGAAGATATCTGCAGTAAATGTTTTAAGTTCATGTTTCATATATTTTTTTAAATTGTGCCTGAGATATTCCATATTTAAACGTTCTTGCCGATCCATCTATAAGTTTGCGGAATCCTTCCTCTAATGGTGCTGTTGACTTGAGTGGCCTAGTCAGAGCCCTGAAATTCCATTGTGAATCTGTGGAATGACTTGAAGTGTGCAGTCCATTGGCAATCACCATGCAGTTTGACAGAACTTGAACAACTCTGCGAGGAAGAATGGCCCAATATTGTAGACATTCAATTAGACTCATGGCATTGATTCAAGTAAAGGGGGGTCCCATTGTGTAGTAACTCAGGGGGTTTTCACTTATCCAAATAGGGTGTTTTAAATGATTTTTTTTTGTTAAAATGACTGGCATGAATTGACTTGATTGCTGTCGTTACATAGACAAAAGCTTAGTGTGTGTATTACTGTTGTTTTGGTGACATGTTCATATCAATCAGGTGGAGAAGCTGAAACTAGAGGTTGGGAAGAAAGCCAATGAGAGTAAGTTAAAGCAGAGAACAAGAGAGGCTAAGAGGATACAGGATCTTGAACGGCAGGTAAAGACACTTGGAAAACATCTGTGTGTGTGCATATCCGTGTGCTTTTCCTTGATTAGTGCTATCTTTCCTTTTTAATATATGACTAATAACATCTCTCCCAGGTGAAGGAGATGGAGGAGATACTGAAACGTAGGAACCCAAACTCCCTAACAGCGCTGATCTATGCAGCAGCCAACTCAGCTGCAGTGGAGGAAGGGTCCTCTCAGATCACAGTCCTCTTGGAGCGGCGCATCCAAAAGCTAGAGGCAGAACTAGAGAGCCATAATGATGAGGCGAAGCGTAGCCTCCGTGCCATGGAACAGCAGTACCAGCGGATTAAGGTCCGTTTTTTTCTTCTTTTAACGGAGTTGCACTCGTATGTACTCTAAGTGCCCTGTAATTCCTTCCGCTATCACAACGGCTCATACTAATAGTTGCATAACCTAGAGATGCTACTTTTTGTGCGCCACATTTTCAATTGAGCCCCTGAGTTTTGCATTTTTTGCCAATTGTGTCAGAACTGTATCAATTTGATTTCCCTGCAATTGACAGCCACAGTCTTGCGTGGTACATCTCGAACATCTTGTAAATTCAAACGCTTCGGAAATGATTATGCTAACTAAGATAAAACTTTTTTTGCATTTTATTCTCATAAGATAAACAAGCCTGTGTAGTCCTGTACTTTTCACTCTGCATTGTTGGCACATCTTGTGAAGCAGTATTCATTAAATAATATCATTAAGCAGTTTTTACTCTATTATTAAAAAATATATAAAAATAAAGGCACGTCACAATACAATATCAATAATTTTTAAACAGTGGCTAAGAAAAAACTCAGTAGTAGGGTCAAAACTTAGAGAGGAAGGGGAAAGAAACCTAGGGAGGAGGTATGGAGGTAACCAGTCCTCTTTGCCATCGTGGATAAAAATCGTAAGAGTAGAAGGCTTTTTGGGCCACATCAGTGCAACTCAATAAATACAGAATGACTTTGTCAAGAGTCTTAAGGCAGAATCCAGATCAGCTACACAACCAGGTCGGCTATGACAGCAGGAATCATTAGGCTGCAACTACAGCAGATATGCATGGTTGAAGGGCTTGTACTAAGGTTCAACAGGCCATCAGAAGACACTGATTACAGGCCATCAGAAGACACATTGTTGCCTGGTCTGATGAGTGCATGTGTGCGCCATTTACCTGGGGAAGTGATGGCACCAGGATGCACTGTGGGAATTTCATACTGTCCACCTACTCAAAACAAGTAGGGGGAGATGGTCAAAAAGGAGGGACCTTTGACTTTCCCAGTTAATTGGTTTTCAGAAGGTGTGTGGAAACAGGGTGAGTGAATTATTGAGCAAAGGCCAGTTACTTTGTCTGGCTAGTGGAAGTAACACATGGCATCTATGAACTACCAATATGCACACAATTTGTTTCAAAATTAAGAATTTTCATGTTCAAAATAGTCCTCTATTGCAATTCATAGACCACTACATTACAGAAAGCTTTGTCAAGAAATGCATTGAGACTTCAATAGAATTATTAACACTAACATTAGATGTGGGTATATGTGTTTATTTGTCTGCATGCAGCTCCAGTATGAACAGCAGATCAGTGATCTGGAGCAGCAGTTAGCACAGAAACATCAGCACCAGGATCTGGCCCAGTCTTCTGGGGTCTGGGAGGCCCAGGTCCACTCCCTGCAGGATGAACTGGAGCAGCTTAAGGAGACTTTTCAGAGCAAAGAAAATATTCTACAGGCAAAGGTCCACTCCCTACAGGAGAAGCTCGCACAACAGGTACACATATTGCAGGTCTCTAAATAGGACAATTATGGAAATTAGCCTGTGTTTAATCCTGGATAATTATTTTTAATAGAATTTTGTTTGTGTAGAATGTGAATGTAATGTGTATTTTAATGAAATACATTAAATTAGTCCAAACCCAAGCCAGAAAAAGTCCCCCAGCACAGCCCATCCCGCCACCAGCAGCAAGCAGAAACAGCCCTGGGTGTTCGGATAGAGAGACTCAACCAGGAGTTGTCAGCTAAGACTCGTACCATCCAAGAGCTGACCCGCACCGTAGAGAGACTCCAGAGGGAAAGGAGGAACATACCGCCTGTTAGACTGGTGGCCAAACAGAAGATGGTTGTACCAAAAGGACCTGTGTCTGCCCCAGGGGAGAGGGAGGACACAATGGGAGAAGGAGAGACAGCGGCCTTCCCTCCGACCCACGATGAGAAGGACTACCAGCCCAAAGCGTTCAGTGGAAGCCACATTTCAGAGGTGCTGCAAGAGAATGAGCGGTTAAGGCTGCGTCTGGAGCAGCTAGAGCACCAGTGGGATGAGGAGAGGGTTGCACTGCAGGCAGCAAAAGCAAAGGCCCAGGTTGAGTTACACAGGTATGCAGTCACACACACAAAGCATATGGATGCAATCATAGACACAGATACACATGTTGAATGCTTTGTTTATATCCACTCTGAAAACATTGAGTTCAAACATTTGTACTCAGCCAATAGCAACAGAAAATATTCTTTTTCATGGTTTGCATATTTTGTCACAGTACTTTTTGGACAATTTGTTTTTGAACTAATGTCCAATTTAATATTCTAAACAAAATTCATTCTTAATCAGCACTAATAAAGATTTGGTCTGAAGTGCATTACTGAGGTTTGAAAACATCACACCATATCAAATAAGGCAAATATTTAGTAGCTAAACCCTTTGTCATGATTTTAATATTTAAAATCATGATAACGTTAGCAAGATCAGTGGTAGATGAGATGTAATGGTGCTAGGTGATATGTTATTGGGTTTACGTATCTTGCAGGTTTCAGGAGTTGTCATCAGAGCAACTGTCCTCCCTCAAGGCTGACCACCAGAGGGAGGTAGAGCGCTTGTTAAGCCACACATCCGTCACCCACTCCTCTTCTAAAGTGGCAGAACTCACCAATCAGGTGATCTCACAGGAGGTCAGTGTTCACATTGTTGCACATGTCGAGTGATTGTTGTTTAAGGTATAAATTATCAACAGGACAAACAGGCTTGTGTTTTTCATTTACCTTCAGGTCATGGTGCAGCACCTCCGTGACCAGGTAAAAGAACTACAGGCTACCAAGGATGCTCTGGCTGTGTCTAAGCTTAGGGAGGACACCCTACAGGGCCAGGTACTTCTCATTGTCCTCTGACACATTACAGTGGTCCAGTTCATGAACATCAAAACCGAAAACTGAAAGTTAGGTGAAAGTTATTTATGATGCAAGGTGATTTGTATCACTCGGTAATCGCCTTCACTCTTAACTATAGTTTCAAACAGGCCCCATCATAAATATACTTGTTGCTACAATACATTTTGACGTGCCCTCAAGAAATGGTAACACATGAAAGTTAACCCTTAACCTCTGTTTAGCTGACGAGACTGTTGGAGGAACTGAAGCAGGCAAAGGAGTGCCAAAGCCCAGAGCTCAGACACTTCACTAGCCTTGAGAGAAAGATCCAAAACCTGGAGCTACGACATGCTCGAAGGGAAAAGGAGTTGCAGCAGGTGATTAAGCTATGTAGACACACACAAAAGAGAAATAAGTAATGAAAGTGGACAAACTCGTAATTACACACATGAACCAAACAAATGTCAGTTGGGTATGAACATGTATTTCCTCGGTGGCGTCATGCAGGTGATAAGTCAGACTCGGCTGGTGGTGGACGCTGAGCACCAGTTAGAGTTGGAGCGCTGGAGGAGCCTTGCTCAGGGGAAGACCCGGGAACTGGAGGTGTTCCGTCTGGAACTAGATTCTATCCTGGACGTGCTCAGAGAACTACAGAGACAGGGAGTAGTCATCCCTCTTCCAGACCGAGCTTCATCTTTTCCCTTCACCTGGAGGACCTGATGTTGTGGGATCTTTATTTGCTTATGTCTGTCCTTAGAAATCTGTGATATCGTCTGATCTGTAAAAATTTATCTGGCGAAAGTCAGCCTAATGACAAGCTTCCACTCAAGTATTTTCCACTATGTGCAGATAAAGGGGAAGACAAAATGGAGAGGATGGATTTGAAACCTTTAAAAGCCCACCTGTCATTGTGCTTTAAATGTAGATATTCTTAATTTTATACATTAGGATTTATTTTGTAACTCAATGTATTTTTTTTAAAGTAAATACCATTTTCTTTTTGTTTGACAAGTGAAAAACACAGATGAGATGTCATCTCTCTGAATAAACACTGAAAACTTGCACTGACATTTTGAAGTAACTTGTATCTTGCTTATTCCCATATCCGGTTGGACTCGTGGAATCTTATATTTCAAGAAACAATTCAAACCACACTCATATCCACATTGGAATTGCATTTCTGACGAAGAGATGTGAACAATGGAGAATGGTATGTTCACAAATTTTACATGTGGTAGCTAAATACAAGTTACAAGTAATTCATTTGTAATCAATTAACAACTTGTACTTTAATGTGGTAGCTAAGTACATTAAGTAAAAATATTTTTTATTACAGTGCTCCAAAAAAATAAGGGAACACATCTCCACTCTCACGTCTGTCACGTGCAGTGTGTACCTGCTCTCATCTCTGAAGAGAATGGTGCGCCAGTGGCCAATTCTGGTGTTCTCTGACAGTTTGGTCAGAAACATGAACACACGTAGCCCGCTTTAGTTATTTTTTAGGGCTATGGCAGTGCTCCCCCTTGCACAAAGAAGCAGATACCGGTCCTGCTGCTGGGTTGTTGCCCATCTACAGCCCTGTCCAGTTCTCCTCATGTAACAGCCCGTCTCCTGGTATCTCCTACATGCTCTTGACTGTACTGTGAGCAACAGCAAAACCTCTTGCAACATCACGTATGTATGTTCCATCCTGGAGGAGCTGGACTACCTATGCAACCTCAACGGGCTGCAGGTACCACTTCATGCTACCATTAGTGACAAGGACATTAGCAAAACTAGAGAAGAATCAGTAAGGAAGGATATAGAGAGACATTTTCTGTGGCAACCACCTTCAAAACCATTCCCTTTTTGGAGTTGTCTTGCTTTTGCCTCGCCACTGTACCTCTTGTCACTTTCATTTGCACCAAAACAGCTGACAATGATTCACAATATCTTATGCTTCCTACCTAGACAGATTGATATCGCTGGTGTTATACTATGATTACATGTTCCCTTAAATTTCAGCAGTGTATATTTCCAATAATACATTTTTACCCCATGTATAGCCAACACATACGTTTTTTTTAATTCTGCTTTTTTTTATCAGAAATAGTCAGGCATTGATCTTGGGAACATCCTCTGGCATTTTACCCTTTACATGTGGGATGCTTTCAATCAAAAACAGTTGATTTGCAATTTTTTTATTGATTGGAGAAATTGATTTGTACTGGCTTTATGCAAATCTTTCACTGACATTAAGAATCAGAGAAAGACAGATGGAGAAAGGCATTGAACACTATTGTCTGGAATGGAAATACAACCTCATGTATTTCACAAATGTGTGAGGCTAAATGATGCATGGTTCCCTGAGAGATTGTAGAATCATGTAATTGCATCAAACCCAAACACTGCAATTTAACTGGGCATGCGATGTATATAATATTCTCAGTGGTAAGAATCCCCCCACTTGATCTCTACAATAGCAACCTGCAGTGCACTGACACACTCTTTAATTTCTTTCTTCTTCCAGCAATGACTTTTGTTAATGGAAAATGATTAATGATTGCATGATTATTCCAACAAGCTGTATTAAAACAAATGCACTAACTGTAAGTCACTCTAGAGAAGAGCATCTGCAAAATAAAAATGTAATATGTGAATCTGCTGATGCTGAAGAAAGGTACGCTCCAACACATGGGCCACAGGGTGCAAAACAGTGGCAAAAGAAGTAGCATGAGCAAAACCATAACATCTAGCTGACAAAATCTCTGTATGAGGATGTCTCATATGTCAACAGATTTGAAAAACATGGAAAATGTGTGCTCAAGAAATAAATGTGAAAACATTACATCGCATGTTGCTGGAATACAGTATGTACGGCATGGTAGTTACCTTCCACAAACAACCCCAGATATCTTTGTCTATGTTCAGACTATGCCCAGAGCAGAAGTGTGTGCAAGGAAAGGACTGTTGACATCTCTGACACAGAAAAACAGACAGTGAGCTGACTTTGATGACCTGAGGGTTTAGTGCTGCTGGGTAACTGACCACTCGTCTTGTGTTTGTGTCTGTGTCATTTACTACTGCAGGAAAGCAGCGAACACATCCTTAAAGACCAGAGAGACTGACTTCATCAGTGTTTGTGTTGCAAATAAATTGGGTTACTACTTTCCTTCCAGCCTTAAAGAGTCTGTGGGTCTCTGGCATCGTTGCTAATCCACAGGAATCATGTCCATCAGCTCAGTTGACAGATATGAAAGACAATGTTCCAAAACACACATTGACCAGTGGACTAACAACTCTCTTCTCTCTCTCTCACTCTCACACACACACACACACACACACACACACACACACACACAAGTGTGAGAAGTCAGGTCTGACACTCCATAATCAGCCCTGGAATGCATGAATCTCCTCCTCACTGAAGCCCTGCTGTCTCACCAACCTGAGAGGTAGAGAGACGGAGTGGGAGAATTGGACAGAGACAATGAGGGGGTCAGACAATATTTAAGTGGGAAACTTCAACAGGGTTCATGGGTTAAATCTATTTGAATTACGCTTTGACATTTGACTTAATATCCATTTGAAAATGGATATTACATGTTTGCACATGGGCACCAAATATGTAGGATTTCATCAATTTTCAGGAAAATGGGCTCAGCTGTCTTAATTTTTTTAATTTATTTAGGAGACATTATACTTCTAAATTAATGAATACAAAAATGCTGATTCCATATAAAATATGATTTCCAAATCCATATATTAGCCAAATAATATATTGATAGAAATTGTTATAAAACAGTTCTGAGATCTGTAATCTGGCTTAAATTGGATTTGAAATCTTTGACAATCCTCTGTTAACCACACTGTCAGAGGTAAACTAACGACTCAGTGAAGTAGTTTGACCTAAAGATTCCAAGTCACACCATTGTTTTGAACATTCCTTTTGGGGCTGATGTCCAACTGAGTGATTTTTTTCCTAATCTAACATTTACTTTCCCCAATAAAATATTGCCAATTAAGTTTCAGATACAAAAGTGGTGGATACATTTTTTTAAATACCAAACAATTAATATGAAGGACCTAATAAGGATGTCACCTTTTTGTATCTGAAACTTATGGCCACTCTTTGCCTTCAGAACAGGTCCAATCATTCTTGGAATGCTGTAATGCATGTCCTGTAGTGGGATACTGAACCATTCTTCAAGAAGAAAAGCCTCCAGGAATAAGAACGGAAAGTCTACTTTGCACTCTGCACTCCAGAACTTCACATAAATGTTCAATGGTATTCCGATCTTATGGTTGGGAGGCCATGGAATGTGTTTGGCATCATCCTGATGTTCATAAAAACACTCAGTGTTGTAATTTGTATCAGGTCAATATCCTGTAATATTGGAACATTATGCAGGAAATATTTGGACCAGAGGGTGCACCTGGTCCTGTGTAATCGTGGATTCCTTGGCTGTTACACAACCATGCGGACCAAGCATCCGACCAAACAACTCAAACTTAATGGCTGATGATGCCCCACCATGTTTATCAGCTGGCAGCTGACATTGTGGCTAAAGGCATCCTTTGGCCTTCTCCAAAAATAAACCTATCCGGATGTATGAAATCGGGTACAAAGAACATTATTTACATTGCTCATGGGTCCAGGTTTTGTGCTCCTTTGTGTGTTGGCCTTGGATACATGTTTCCAAGTGGCAGCCCAGACATAAATAGCGGCCATGTGAATGCCAAATGCTACATCTTGGAAAAACAAGGAACGCTCTTCATCTAGCTAATACCAGCCCTGCTGTGAAGCATGGTGGTGGGAACATCTTGGTTTGGGTATGTTTGTCAGCTGCGGGGACTGAGACTGGTCAGGACTGAGTGCATTTTTGTTTTTTTGAAGTAAACTGCAGAGTGTAAAGTACCTCGGACTAGGACAAAGATTAATCTTTCAGCATAACAACAACCTGAAGCACACAGACGCTGGAGTGGCTTTGAAAGA
Organism: Esox niger; assembly: GCA_016801105.1. Taxonomy (NCBI): domain Eukaryota; kingdom Metazoa; phylum Chordata; class Actinopteri; order Esociformes; family Esocidae; genus Esox; species Esox niger. The sequence goes on along the minus strand of JACXGJ010003802.1, from coordinate 7,516 downwards.
TTAATCTACACTGGTG
>JACXGJ010003802.1:0-2500 GCA_016801105.1 Esox niger | reverse complement strand
GCGGTATCTACAGAGTTACGGATGTTTCTGGGCAAAGTCATAGTGTTTCAGACCTGATTGAGTCCAGGCCCTGGAGTGCTAGCCGGATCATCCGAGCCATGGGCGTGAAACCTGTGCCGGCCGCAAATAGGTAGAGATGAGTTACCTCACGCAGGAGACGGAAACTAAATGGACCATCTGGGCTGCTGACGGACAGGTGGTCACCTAGGCAACAAGGGAATAGCAGATCAAGATAGCAATAAGCTGAGAAACCATACAAAACACCCGTTTACACTGTTGAAAAAAATAACAAAGATTTAACAATACATTGAATATTAAAGAATGCATAGAGAACACTATTTTCTACTTCAATGCCTTCATTTTGTTATTAGGTCTTATCTAGATGTACTGTATATCAGTGAAAGTTGCACGGCTCAGTTGTAATGGAGATTGTTTTCTTCTTTATTAATGGACAGGAAACTAAACATCCCTTATCTCTCCCAAAGTTCCAGCATCACCAGATAAACATCTTTAATCTGTACCAATGTTCCACAGAAAGCAATCACACACATACACACACGCTAATATAATTACTGAGTTATCTTTGGGAGATGAGTCCGAGATAAGGGGAATAACATAGCCGAAAGCTGTGAGAGCTGTTTTCAGGAGAAAGCTAGAGATGGAGATGCATCTATGCTTCCTGTCCATATTTGTTTATATAATGTCCACACAAAGGATAGAGAAATGGGTTGAGAAATGGGCTGATACCACTCTTAAGATAACAAAATGCATAAGAAAGGCATGAAATCAGATTAATTGGTATTAGAAAGAAAGGAAAGGCGGTCCTGGCTACAGGTTCTGGAAACATATGTTTCCAGGTGGACTATTGTACTGAGGAGTTAGGTAGCGATAATTGGAAAAAAAAAATGTATTCCATGAGGAAAGGGACTCCTCACGCGAGGCTGGGCACATCTCTGACTCATATGGGAATACTGAATATTCAAGCCAATCAGGAGGGAAACTCACTATCTAGCCCAGACCTCACGTTTCATAATCGACTTCAACAAAAAAATATAACTGACCACCAGTTTGTTCAAACAACCACTATCGGTCTGGTCAATCGATTTAGTCAAATGTGGGAGAAAAAGGGTAAAGTAAAATATATATATATATATAGTAATAAGAATTTCTGGTCTAAACAAGGTAAACCTGGCCTAATAAAGGTCATCTTAATAATCCTGTTTGGAAGAAAAACAATGTTCTAGGCATGTTGTTGTTGCCTACTTCACCAAAGACTGGCATATGCTGCCGTAAATCTCAGACATAACCAATGGAAAATAAGGGTCTAGTCAACTGACATGCATGCATTCACATGGCAAGGTTGAAGTAGAAGGCCATTATTAAATCATACACAAACATATGAACAAACTTAACCGCTTGATATTAACATTCTGCGCAACCACACAACCCACTCACCAACAATTATGTAACATTGGCATTTACTGGTGGCCTAAACTTACCAATGTTGAGTTTGTTTAGGTGTGGAGTCAACATGCCATCTGGGTAGATTTTGATCATTAGAAAGATGTCAGCTGTCTTCAGTGTGGTGTCCTGCGTAGCTGGTACCAGTGTCTCCTCTACTGGTGTGTAGGGCTTCACTACCTCAGTGTCTACAGATGAGGCAGAGCATTAGCAATAGTTTCAATTGACTGCTATGGGATTTGCTATACAGTGGTCTGCAAAAGTTTGGGCAACCTTGTTAATTTCCATGATTTTCCTTCATAAATCGTTGGTCCTTAGGATGAAAAAAATCAGTTAAATATATCATATAGGAGACAAACACAGTGATATATGAGAAGTGAAACGAAGTTTATACCATTTACAGGAAGTGTGCAATAATTGTTCGAACAAAATTAGGCGTGTGCATACATTTGGGCACTGTTGTCATTTTACTGATTTCAAAATCTTTAGAACCAATTATTGGAACTCAAAATTGGTTTGGGAAGCTCAGTGACCCTTGACCTACATACACAGGTGAACCCAATTATGAGAGAGTATTTAAGGGGGGGCAATTTTAAGTTTCCATCCTCTGTGAATCTTCTCTGAAGAGTAGTGACATGGGAGTCTCAAAAGAACTGTCACATGAACTGCAAACAAGGATTGTTCACCATCATGAATTAGGGGAAGGATACCGAAAGCTGTCTAAGAGATATCAGTTGTCTGTTTCGACAGTTAGGAACATAGTCAGGAAATGGAAGACCACAGGCACAGTTCAAGTTAAAGCTCGAAGTGGCAGACCAAGGAAAATCACGGATAAACAGTAGCGAAGAATGGTTAGAACAGTCAAAGTCAATCCACAGGCCAGCACCAAAGACATACAACATGATCTTGCTGCAGATGGAGTCATTGTGCATCGTACAACTATTGCGCGCACATTACACAAGGAGATGCTGTACGCAAGAGTGATGCGGAGGAAGCCTTTACTCCGCCCACATCACAAACAAAACCGCTTGAGGTATGC